>PGFW01031667.1:1221-13167 GCA_003123925.1 Haematobia irritans | reverse complement strand
CTTGATTAGGTCTTAAAAGTACCTCCTAGATTCTAATTTCAGGGAAAGGCGCATAGAAAATTCAAATTTCTAGAAGCCCAAGAGTAATAATGCGTGGGGATCGGTCTATATGGGGACTATACCAAAACATTGACATAGCACCCCTCCAATTTCAGCAGCGTTGTCAGAATTGTTTCACCAAAAACCGCTAGATTTGCCCAAAAAAATAGCTAAAAAAAGCTAAAAATTCTAAAAAATAGCTAGAAAAAAAGCTAAATTTTTTTGTATCAAAAGTCACATTTTTGATTGAAATTTAACAAACTTAAAGGCTTTATTTAACTTACAATGCATATTATTTTCATTTGCATTGCATATTAGCTCTGTTTGCGTATTTGATACATTTTGATTACTATCACAAATTTTTTACTGGAAGTCCTTCGTTTTGTGGGAGCTACCTTCCCAACACCTCTATTTTATTTACTTGTTATTTTAAAATATTAAATGATCTAAGCATGCTTTGGATTTGGTAAAAAAAATGATTTGTCATTTTTTTAAATAAAATTTTAGTTTGGTTTTGAAATTGTGAAAAATTCGAAATACATTACTTTTATTTAAATTGTAGAAAATACCTATAGTTTACATTTCCCAGTAAAAACATTTTCCTTTTCTTCATGAGCTATCAAAGTGCTTTAAAAACGTGCTAACGCCAACTTAAATTTCCAAATTCAGACTCGACTTCAAGTAGAAATTATTGTATATATACGTTTTTAAAATAAAGTGTTGAAAAACATCTTCTATTTTTGAACGCTATTTTGGTTTGTGGTTAAGATGCAAAAACTCCTCACATTTAAAGACTATTTCATTAATTCTTCCTTCTTTCATGAAAACATTTCAGGCAAATCGGATAGAAAATAGGAGCGATTTTTTTCTCATGAGCGGGAGCGTAGCGGAGCGAAAAGTGTATAATTGACCGCTCCGGATCCCTGCACGAGGTCTACTTTTTTACTAACTAACGCCTAATTTGCATGTTGCAAATGATACTCCTTTTACTGGCATCCCTTCTCATTTAGATGTCAATATTGAAAAAATAGATTTTTGTTTCTTCTATAATACCACAATCAATTGTTATGTGATGATGTAAGTGCTTCTACTAGTTCCACATCCGGTAACAGCTTTTTGTAGTATATGGAGCCGATGAATGAGTGCCCAGGATTTGGAAAGTTGTCGAATGTATTTTGTTTTCACTATGGGTTCCTTGAATAAACACTGAATGCAACCGAAAGCCACAATCAAAACTTACACTGAAAAAAGCATCGCAGGTTCCGAATATTTTGTCTTTACATTAATGATTTTCGTATTGACTTGGAGTCAAAGACTAAGGCTACATTTAAGATATAATTCTCTTTTAAATACAAGTTTTGTGTACTGGATATTAGGAAATTTGGATTTATTCGTTTTTTTTCTGTTTGTTTCAGCTAATGCGCTATCAAAGTCCTTTTAATTTTCCAAATTAAGACTCGACTTCAAGAAAAATTATGCTATGTTTCAAGTAAAAATCGTCTTTGAAATTAATTATTGGAACTTCGTTCTATTTTAAAACGATTTTTGGGCATTCGTAGATCAAGATGCAAAAAGAAAAAAACAACAAGCTTTACATAAATTTGAAGAAATGTTTCCAGAAAAATTTTATTTAAAAGCCCTAAGTTGACCTTAGATACACAAACAAAATATTTCTTTTATGGCAAAGTACCCATTTTTAAGTCGAACGACTTAAATTATTTTTATAGGACAAAAATGAATTCATTGAAAATTTATGACTTATATCAGAGAAATGTGTGCCTTCTATGTTATAGCAAAAACAATGTAAATATCGTACTTAAGGATTAAGATATCTTAGCCATAATTTTTCTTTTTTTAAGTGTAACGTACTAACACTTAACTTCACTCCAATACACATATGGTACTATGGCAACTGGCTACTCGAGTCTCTTCGTGACATTGGTTTGACAGTAGCTACTATGGCGCCAGTGACTGCAGCAGATCTTTCGTTATTCCTTAGTCTATTTTTTACACAATTACAGATTGTTTATCGGTTTTTTGCTTTTCTTTCAGCTTCACCAGCTTGAGAGCGTTTACCAATGTTTACTGTGGAATAATGAAAGGAAAGAACCTAAGAGAAACAAAATAATAAATAGGAATAAAAAACATAATATAAAAACTTAATTACGATAATGATTAAGGTTAGTAAGCATCAATGCTAATGCATCTATTGCCAGGAAATTTAATTGCTCTCACTCTGGCGTAATCCATGAATCATTTCATACAACATGGCAGCTTAAGGACAAAGGTCTTTTCGATACTTCATTTTTCATGTGTAAAGTGGTTTCCGCTGAAAGGTCTTTAAGTTTGTAATTCGTATTATGTACAAAATTTTTGAAGTACTTTCAGACATTGTAGGTTCACTATAGTTTTTTGTGAGCAACAATAATATACGAAATTGAGTGTAGAGTTTTAGGTCATAATTTTTTTATAACAACTCTATTGTGGTGGTTGATTGATGTTTGATCTGCCTAGTCTAATCCAATATAATTAAAATTTATATAGTTTTTGTATTTGGGAGGGGAACAAAAAGACCAATAAATTAGCATCAGAAGAAATAATATTAGGAAATTTTAAGAGTTCATTGCATATTTCTCATTAGGTGTATGGAATATAAAAATATTAAATAAATATAATATACAAAATATGAGACAAACTGTAAAGAGACAAATTATGTATACAAATATATTGAATATTTCCGTCCAAGAAGTAAACTATGATTGAATTCTCTATCGTCTGCAAGTTGTGACCACTCAAATTAATACTTCATTCCTACCATGTTTTGCAAACTTCTACATTCATATAAAATTTTATTTCTAACAGAAAATTTTGTCAACAATTTTTATTGTTATACGAACAATTTGGCCAAAATTTTATTTCGTTAGAGAGAGTTTCTAAAACATTGTTAGTTTCTATAGGAAATTTTGCAGAATTTTTGTTTTATATGAAAATTTGCCAAAAATTTTATTTTCTATAATAACTTTTTAGTCAGAGCTTTGTAATTTGTGCAAAACTGTTAATTTAATTTTTAAGAAAATTTTGTCAAAATTTTGATTTCTAGTAGAAAAATTTTGTCCAAATTTAACTTCTATAGAAAATTTTGTTTCTATAGAAAATTTTGTCCTATATTTTATTTTTATAGACATTTTGTCAAAATTTTATAATTCTATACAAAATTTGGTAAAAAATTATTTCTAATAGAAAATTTTCGTCAAAAATTTTTGTTTTATATGAAAAATTTTGTCAAAAATTTATTTCGACAGAAAATTTTGCTAAAAATTTTATTTTTTAAAACAAAAATTTTTGTCAAAAACGTCTATTTCTAATAGAAAATTGTGTCATGATTTATTTTTTTTCTATAGAAAATTCTGTCAAGATTTTAAATATCTATATAAAATTTTTTTTGTATAATATTTTAGTAATTCGATAGAAATTTTTGCCTAAAAAATTTATTTCTATAAACAATATTGTATCGCCCTTAAAATTATTCTCTCTATAGTAGAAAATTTTGTAAAAAAGATGCGACGTCTTATTATAAAATAAATGACAATTTTTATTGGACTATAATCTAGGACTACATATAAATATATAATTACTATATCAATCTCACTCATGACGATTTTCGTAGAATTTTCGAAATAAAGTTTTTTTTCTAAAACTTTATTTTCGATAGAAAACTTTACTTAAAAATTTCTTTCTATAGTTTTGTCAATTTTTGTTCTGATAGAACTTTTTATCTACACGACAAAAAGAGCGGTCCAATTTGTCAAATTTTATTTTTATCGACCATATGTCAATTTTTATATTCGTTAGATATTTTCTAAAGAATGTTTTAATCTATAGGAGCAATTTTGCACAATGTTTGTTCTTATAAACGAAAAATTTTGTCAAAATTTTATTTCTTATATGTATAATATGTTTGTCAAAACTGTTAATTTGTCAAAACTTTTAATTTTAAAGTTTTAAGAAATTTGCTCAAGAATTTTTATTCTATAGACGAAGTTTTGTCCCAAATTTTATTTCGTATAGGGAAAATTTTTGTCAACGATTTTGGGTTTCATATAGAGAAATTTTGTCAGCAATTTTATTTATTATAAGACATTTTGTCACAATCGTATGTTCTAATAAGAAAATTTTGCTAATAATTGTTATTTCTATAGAAAATTTTGTCAAACATTTGTTTTTATGGAAAACTGTTGAATCAAATTTTATGTTACTAAAAATAATTTTTGTCTGAAATTTTATTTCACTAGAAAATAAACATTTCTAACTAGAAATAGACATTTTTGACATGTTTGCTCAAAAAGGTGTTAATTTCTCATAGGAAAAATTTTGCTAAAAAATTTTATTTCTTACGCAAATTTGGTCAATAGAGTTTGTTTTATAGAAAATGTTGTCTCAAATTTATTTTGAAATAATTATTGTCGTCGAAATATTTTATTTTCAAAGAAAAATTTTCACCTTAACATATTTTATTTTTAAAGAAAATTTTGTCAAAAATTTTTTCTATAGAAAATTTTGTCATGAGTTTATTTCTATACGAAAATCTCTGTCACAGATTATTTCTATAGGAATTATTCTAAAAGAAATTAATTTCTAATAGAAAATTTGGGCTAAAAATTTTATTTCTATAGAAATTTTTTAAGAATATTATTCTATAGATTTTTTTTCTTCAAAATTTTTATATCATTTATTTCTATACGAAAATTTGGGTCAAAATGTGTATTTCTAAAGAAATATTTGGTCAAAATTTCATTTTTACATAGAATAATGTTATTTCTAGATTGGAAAATGTGTAAACATTTTATTCTATAGTAAAATTTGGTAACAAGTTTTGCTCTCTCGTTTATTGTTTGGACTTCTCTTTCAATCGTTTGTTTGTTATTTTTTTTTTTTTGATCTCAGATTAGACAGCATGCTATTGACGAAACTACAAGTGTACCTCTAACCAACAGAGGAAAGTATCTTGTCCAAATTTATTTTGGTGCAAAGCCCTATAGACTGGCAAGATGGTTGGATGTACGGCTGTTTCGAAATTAACTCAATCGCGGTCATCAGCATCCTCTCACTTGCAGGTCAAATCGATCAAATCATCCAATTATCAGAAGATAAATTTCGGGGTAATTCACTTCAATCTCCAATCGTGAATATCAGCTTGAACCTCTCTCCGACAAAAGGGTCTTGAATAGTCGGTTCTACTTACTAAACATGAATTTGGCCAGCATACTCTTTTCCTTTGCCAAGGGGCTCAATCATCGATTTTATTGTATTTGGCTGGGTTTGGGTGGTTGTTGACGGTGCGTCCTTCTATCTTCATATTCTTTTTGTTTGTTATTGTTGCTTCTCTTCAATCGTTATTGTTTGTGTTTTTGTTTTTCTTGATTACATTGTCTTAATTTTCGATAGATTATTTTTTCAATAATTCCACTATCTAAGAACAAATTTTGCCAAAACTTTATTTCTTTACGAAAATTTTCGTCAATTAGAATGTTATTTCTATAGAAAATTTATGTCAAATTTTAATTTTTATTATGGGAAATTTTATTTCTATAGAAAATATTTGGCAAAAACTGTAATTTTAATTATAGAAAGTTTGTAAAAAGTCTTTAATTTCTAAAGAAAATTATTGTGGTCAATAAGTTATTTCTATTTAAGAAAAATTGGCTTGAGGGACCAATTTTATTTTTGATAGAAGTAATTTTTGTCAACTTTTTTATTTCTATACTTGTAGAAATTCGTTTGCTAAAAATTTTTATTTCTATCGGAAAATTTGCTAACAATACAATGTTTATTTCTATTGGATATACATTTTGGATCAAAATTTTTATTTCTATAGAAATTTATGTTCAATATTTTTATTTTCTATAGAAAATTTTGTCAAAAATTTTATTTCTATAAGACCAAGAAAATTTTGCTAAAAAGTGTATTTCATAAGAAATTTGTCAAAATTGTTGTTTGTAAAGCACAAAGTTTGTCAAAATTTTTGTTTCTATAATATTTTTATCAATAATTTATTTGACGGTAGAAAATTTTGCTAAAATTTATTCCTATAGAAAGATTTTTGTTCTAGAGAAGATCGTCTTGTCAGATTTAGTTCTAGACTGGAAAATTTTGTCAAAGCATATTTATTTCTATAGGAAATTGTGTCAAAATTTTTCTTCTATAGACAAAATTTTGTCCAAAATTTTAAATTTCTATAAAATGTTTTGGTTTAAGCTACACTTGTAGTTTAGTCAATGCAATGGTTTGTTATGGCATGGTTTTTTTTTATCAATTATTGTCAAGAATGTTAATTCTAATAGAAATTTGTTGGTTAAAATTTTATTTCGACTGAAAATTTTTCTTAAATTTTGTTTCTGATAGATAATAAAATTTTTCAAATTTTAAATATATATAGAAAAATTCTGTCAGACCGATTTGATTTCTACATAATTTTGTCAAAATTTTATTTCTGTAGAAATGTTTGCTAAAAATTTTATTTTCTATATGAAAATTTGAAGTCAATTTTATTCATATAAAAGATTTTGTAAAAATTTTAATTTTATACTAGTCCAAAATTGTACACCTAAAATAGAAAATTTTTGCAAAATTGTAGTATCTATAGTAAATTTTGTCAAAATTTCTATTCTATAAGAAGAATTTGCTACACGAGCGTTTGTTAATTCGATGATAAATTTGCTTAAAAGAGTTTTATTGCTATAGAAAATTTTGTCAAAATTTTATTTCCTATAGAAAATGTGTGTTAAAGCGATTTTTAATTATCATAGAACATTTTGCGTAAAAATGTTAAATTTTCTATAGAAAAATGATGTTAATATTTTATTTCTATAGAAAATGTTTGTTAAACTTTATTTCGCAGAGTAAATTTTGTCAAAATTTTATTTAATGTAGGTAAAATTCCCGGATTTAATTGTATGGAATAATTCTGTGAAGTAACCATTTTAATTTTGGAGACGAATTGTTTGCAAATTCTACAGAAAAAAACATCGTGAAAATTCCACCAATCTCCAAAATCATAAAAATCTACCATATTTGGTACAAACGGAAGTTAGTATAACTGCAATCCTATGGTGAAGGGTGTATAGAAATTACACGAAAAAATTAAAAATTCTTTTAAATAATTCCGAGCCTATATTTAAAGCTGTTCTTATATGATTGTCTATAGGAGAATAGCCATCTTATTTCTCTCGTACAATTTGCGTAAGGATCCATCAATGCTTCTACTGACTGTTTTTAGTTCTCCTAATATTCTCTACTTTTTCTAATCGTTAATTATTAAAGATTTTTTTGAAAACAAAATTTTATTATGTACGCCTTTAAGACGCTCACTGTCATAGTATGAAGTGTAATTGTGATTTAAATTTTATGAAAGTCTTTTTGTTCGTTCTTATTGCTTAAATTTGCATGTACTTAAAAAGATTCCTCAAATAAAATTTCAATTTAATAACATTAACATGAAAATATAATTTATTCTATTTTTGTGTGAAAAAAAAAAAAATACCAAGAACTAAATATTAGATATTCATATCTACATCACCCGCTCGTATCAACATTTAAGTGTAATTATCTCCTAAAACCCGAAAGGTTAAATTTAAATTTCCGGTTGCATTTTAATTTCCATTTGATTCCTTGCAGTCTAAGGTCGAATGATGGAATGAAAATGAAAGGCATGACTTGAAGATGCTTTTTATCGACCCACTTACGCTTCAGTAGGCCAAAATAAATTGCATCTGTGATATAAAACTATGGAAGAATACACTATTTTCTCATCTCAGACACACGCGCACGTCTATTACAATACATATCGCATCCCAGGCCTACACTGAATATAAACTAAAGCGACATAAGTATGCCTGCAGAATGATAGACGAAAATATAGGTCAAATGCATAAGCAGATCCGTACGCAAAGAGAACTAAAGAGGATATACCTTACGACGATATGTAGGAATGTAACAAAGAGAAAGGTAAATTTGTTGGGATTGTATTGCCACGGTTGTCCAATACGATTTAAAATATTCTAGAAATGTTTAGAAAATTCTATCCAAAAATTACCAAATTTAAAAATATCTCAATTTTAAAGTTTTTGGTCAAATTTTTGGTGTTATCGTCCTTTGTAATCCCTTGAACGTTGCTACATCTACAAAAAGGGAAAATTTACAGTGTAAGTGTCACAGTAGACTTCAATAGTCCTGTGGCTGTCTAAAAATGTGCCTACAGAAGTAACATCACTTTCTAAAAGTTCCGAAAATTAGAATTTATTAACAGAGTTAAATACACAGTTGGACAAAAATATGTTTTCTGTCTGTTCAATAAAGTTTCTTTTTACTATTCAGGTCTCGTGAGCTCCCAAATTCTATGTTAAAAAATTATAACTGGTTTGCATTGCTTGTGTGTTTGCATGCTGATAGCCTTTAAGGAGGTCCAATATTGATTATTTACAAAAAGCATGCTCGACTTAGAGATTCAATATCAACTGCTTGTGCAAATAGCGAGTACCTCTTTTCCACTAAGAGTATGGCAAAATATCCATTTTAATGAGATTTAAGTAGAGGGTCGAAAAAAATCGCATCAGGCGAAGAGTCTCTTTAACAAACAATTCATATAGCCCCTAACTCCATGTTTTTCTCCTCATGCGCCCCGACACGCCACTGATTCTATGCTATGCATAACTAACTAATAGGTGATAAAGCAGCCGTATATGCATAGGTCACTTGTCATAGATTTCTCTTTATATTTGTGTTGACATGTTGTATCACTTTTGGTTTTTAGTAGGGCCTGAGGATTTTTGCCTTACCATTACTCGATGGATAGAGACACCAAGAGATGCCCATTATTTTTTTTTTTTGCTAAGATTCTAAGAGTCTTCATTTTTCATTCGTACTTTAGGAGTACATAATGACTAATACAGTGAAGGCAATTTTAAAAATCACATGCTATTGAAGTATTGAAGAGAAACATGCTGTTGTGTGAAATGTAAGTAGATAACTGAAAGGTGTAACGAGTCCAGATAGGTAGTATCGTGCCAAGTATTAAAAATGTATGAAATTGTTCCACAAACACTCTAAAGAGAGAGAGCGAGAGATAGTTTATACGGGGGCCGTAAGTTCTCGGTCTGGCCGAATCTACACTAAGTACCACTACCCACAATGGATGTACGTATCTGTAGAAACTTCTACTAAATGACTGTCATCTCACAATTCGAATTACGGGGTTGCGATAAACTTGCCGATGCAAAGGTACCTGTTATAAACTGTTCTTAACATGTCTTCGCGTTGGTGTGGATGAACTGTCATTACTCCATAGTTTGTTTAAGTTAGTTTACGTTTATAGTATTAGTACAAAAACAAAGTAACACCTCTTACGGCCGTAGTCGGCCAGGGCCGAATCTTATGTATCCATCTCCTTCACCATGGTAGCGTAAGAAACTTCTACGAAAGAATGTCATCCAGCAATCGAATTACTTGGGTTGTGATATCTTAAAACATTCTTAACGATCTGTTTTCTAAATTGGTAAGTTAGCCCCATCACGCTCGTATATATCTAAGACAAAAAAGATGTGTAATGTAATATGTAAGTCTACAATCAATTACGAATGATACTGGACTTTTTGGACGATACGCCAGAGAGCCTCGCGAATTGAAATATTGGGAGTCGCTTATGTGGGGGCTATATATACAATTAGAACTTGATATGACGCAATTTTTTTGTTATTGGGGATCGATTTATCTGAGGACACATGATAACAATAAATACCAGATATGGACCTAGTTAGGCATTAGGCCATAATAAATAGCACAATGTAGAACCAAATTCTCCAAACTTTGACTCGGAGATGAAAATTGCTCTTCTACAAGAGCTTGCGCAAAAGCCCAAATCTTCGGGGATGGGTTTATATGGGGCCTATATACTTATTATTGAACTGAATATGGACCACTTTTGCATGGTTGTTAAATATCATATACTACCCACTCTACGTACCAAATTTCAACCCAGATCGAATAATTTTGCCTTCTCCATAAGGCACGGGAGGTCGAATCTGGGATCGGGGTGTATGATGGAACCTATATACTATTATGGAACTGATATGAAACCACACTTCCTGCATGTATGTTGGATACGAATATACTAACGATCACGTACCAAAAAATTTCAAACCGAATGGGATGAATTTTGCTCTAACCAAAGGGGCTATCCGGAGGTTCTAAGATCTGGGGATCGGTTTAATTATGGGGCCTATATATAATTATGGACCGATGTGTACCAATTTTTTTGCATGGGTGCTTTTGAAGGCATCAATAATTAACAACCACGTACCAAATTTGAACTAAATCAGATGAATTTTGTCTTCCCAAGAGGCTCCGGAGGTCAAATCTTGGGATCGGCTTTTATGATTGGGGTATATATAATTATGGGGACGCGATGTGGACCAATTTTTGCATGTTGTTAAGAGCAATATACTAACACTATGTACCCAAATTTCAGTCGGATCGGATGAAAATCTGCTTCTTTTAAGAGCTCTGAAACCAACAGTCGTTGATCGGGTTTAATAGGGGGGAATATATATATAGGTATACTGCTGACCGATGGGACGCCAAATTTTTGCAAGAATCGGGTTGTTTTGAAGAGACCATATACTAGACAACATGTACCCAAAAAGTTTCAAGGCCGGATCGGAATGAAATTCTGCCCCTCTTCTTAGAGGCCCGCTCGCAAGCCCAAAAGTTTGGGGGTCCGTTTATGAAATGCGGGGCTATACGTTAAATTTGGACCGATATGGCCCCTTTACAATTACCATGCGCGACCTACATCATCACACAAACTACTTGTGCCAAGTTTCAGTAGATAGCTTGTTTCGTTTCAGAGTTAAGCGGAGTTTTCAACAGAGCGGACGGTACTGACATGCTCAAATCGACTCAGAATTTACCTCTGACCCAGATATATATACTGGTTATGGGTCTGTAGATCAGATATTTCGATGTGTTACAAACGAATGACAAAGTTATTCCTATGGGTGGAGGGATTAATAAACACGCCCGATTAAATTCAACAATAGTTCGAGTTTCTGAACAACAAATTTTCTATAGGAAATAAAAATTTTGACAAGTTTTATCTATGGACCAATTTTGTTGGGATTGGACGATCGGACTATATATAATATAATGACCGATATGGCGCAATTTTTTGTCATTGGTTATTAGATACTCGTATACTTTAACACACGCACGTAATCAAAAGTTTCTAACCGGGTCATGATGAATTTTGCTTCTCACTAATAGGTTCCGAGGTCAAATCTGGGATCGATTTTTATATGAGGTGCTATTATATACATTATGACCTGACATGGACCCGGGGCAATTTTTCATTATGGTTGTTAGCAGACGATATACTAACTCACTGTACAATTCCGAACCGAGTCTATGAAATTTGCTCCTTCCAAAGGAGTTCCGGAGTTCAAAGTCTGGATCGGACCATTATACTGAAACACCATGTACCAAATTTTCAGCCATCAGGATAAAATAATGCATTTCTCGTTAGAGGCTCCCGCAATACCCAAATCTTTGGGTCCGTTCAATTATGGGGGGCTATAGCGAAGTGGTCGCGATATGGCCGATGTTGCATCCATCCGACCTATACCCAATACACCCGAACACCTTATCCAAGATCAGGTCGACAGCTTGTTCTTGTTCGGAAAAAAGGTGTAGGCCGATGATGTTCAATAACGGACGGCGACCGGAACGGGACGGACGTGTACCGGGCATGCTTAGATCCGACTCCACGAGTGTACACCCATGACAGTGCAAGAATATACTTTACTCGGTAGTCTTGAGCAATGATTTCAATTGTGTTACCACGCTTGTTAATAACCT
>PGFW01031646.1:0-15937 GCA_003123925.1 Haematobia irritans | reverse complement strand
TAAAAATGTACCAATTTATGTACAAATTCATATTTTTTTCTTGTGTGTACATTTGTATGATTGTAAAATATCGCATGGTAATTGGTTCTTACTCACTGACACCGACATTTTGTGGGTAAGATTACAATCAAAGATGGTCTGTATTAAACTTTTTACGGTTTGCGACTGTCGCAAAGTTATAAACGTCGTAAATGTAGAAAAAGTAGCAAACTCAAAATACTTCGGTCCCTCTAGCTAGATCCAAGATGATGATATGTGCCTAGAAGTTTGAACTCAGGGGAATGTTCATAATTATTAACGAGTTTAGAAAATAAAATTGGAATAGAAGCTTACTTCATTAATTCTCCCAAGCCCAAAATTACTATGAACTACCTTCAGCAAATTTCCTCTGCAGGAAATTGGAAGAACGAAAACTACTTAAGTCTTGCATACAGAATTAGTGATTAGAAAGAATTTATAAAATCATCTTTTGGTTTATTAGAGTCGAATTTCCTACTAATTACAGAAATTTCAGAATTAAAGTGGTCATTCGCTGTGCAACTTAAGCGGATGGGCTAATGGACATTATGGACACGAAAACCAAGAATATGTTTGCAGTTGCGAAATAAGAGATATAATATCAGGGGCAGTTCGTTTGAATAAAGCATTTTTGCATACCTTTACGGGAAAGGTCTAACAAATTAAATTAAAAAAATTTAATCACAATATTTTTAAATTCAAATTAAGTTTTCTACACTAGGTTTTCCGAACCTTTGCGACCATAACGTATTATACTGTCGTAACGCATGTCGCAAAAGTCACAGTTCCGACAGGTCAACCCTGATTGCAATACGAAAAAAACACCGGTTGTAGTTCTCTGCACTCAAAAAAAAAGTGAACTCTCTATTTCGACTAAGCCAATTTAACTTTATTTTAAGTTCATGGAATTATTATGTTTGGAAAAAGTTTGCTTTACTCCTAATTTTTTTTGCCGTTAGCTTTTAGTGTAACAATGCACTAAAAAACGGGGAAAAAATTATACAACAAATTTAGCATAAAGGTTTTCTAATTCGTATATCTCCACAAGAATAGTTTTCATTATTGCTTTAAAATTTTTAAATTGTTACTAACAAATGCCGTCCATCATGAATTCCTAATGTCCACTACAGACATTCTTACAATTTTGAACTCATTTTTTTTCCTTTAAACGTGAGCATTTTTTATCTTTAACAAGTTAAAACAAAAAATATTTTATGTCTATGTCTTGAATTTGTCGAAAAAATAATTTAACTTTATTGAGATATGGCCCGCGTGATGCCAGCGTTTTAATAGCTGTTTTTAGTTAGAAATTTTCTAAAAATAATCAAAATTTTTCTAAAAAAAAGTTTTCTTCCTGGGGTGCGTTTCAGGTGTGGAATATATTTTATGGGGGTTAAAATCAAACATTTCTGCGAGTTTTACGAAAATTCATATAGCGTTCGTCCTTGGGAGCCACCGTGGTCAATATGGTTAGCATGCCGTTCTAGCATTACAATAGGGTCGTGGCGTTCAATACCAGTTTCGAAACCAAAACACCAAAAAAAAAAAAGATTTAGCCGGTTCTGAGATTATTCCCCTCTCAGTTAATGCTGCGTCACCATTTTTGTACTTTCTTTACACCCACGAGCAACGGCATTTTGATTGACCTCAAATATGTGTGCAAGAGCAAAATGTTATTTTTCGAAACGGGGAATATGTTTACATGTTTGTCGACAAAACTATTGGCAATTTTTTGCCGAAAAAAAGCCAAACATTTTTTTTGGTGTGGGACCAAAAAGTTCCATGTTCATCGTCTAACAATAACGTTTTTGCTCCTGAAACATTGTTTAGGGTGATTATGTTCCTTTCTGCTGAGTGTAGAATAGGTTCACCGTAACGTGAAAAACGCTATTCTACTGTAAACAGGAGTATTCCTTGTGTTGTTCTAAACATACCACGGGAGAGGGAGAAAAAAAAAGTTGTCGAAAATTTGTACCGAAAATGTATTTTCTTTTTGTTAAAGTTTTTGTAAATTGGCTTCGAATAAATTTTAAACTGTTTCACCGAAACAAATTCGGTTTGTTTACAAAATTTTTAATTTTCCAATAAAAAAAAATTATCTTTTGAACCTAAGCAACATAGTCCATTTCGTTTTAAATCAATAGCACTGTTCTTACCTAACTTTTTTTAATAAGATTACATTTCAACGTTCAGTAGTAACAATTTAATATTAGTACTATGTAATGAGTGGAACAGCTTTTTCGGTGAATCTCCGAACAATATCTGAATATATGTCAAAATTTTTTTTTTTGGGCTATTCGGTTCGAAAGCAGGGATTCGAACCGCACGACCCTTAGGCCTTGGCGACGTTAAGCAAACCACTGCTTCGGCGGTTGCCCAACTAGAATGTTATGTTAAATTAAAGTTTGTTTAATGGGTCGTGGCGCCGCAAGCTATGCTATATTAAAATATACTTATTATGGATAATGTGTCTATTGGATGACAATAGCAGCTACATACCTCAGTGGAATTAGTGTGTTTTGGCTGTACAAATTGCCATTGTCCGCGATTCGTATTCTTCCGTCCAGGCGAAAACGGTAAAATCTTTAAAAATATTTATAAATCGAATAAATTCCTTTCCTACATTGTTTTATATTACAGATAAAGGTGATAAAAATTAAACAACCTTCGTGAAGTAGAGAAAGATGTGAGGGAGAAATGCAATTAGTCAGAAAAAGACTGTTTTTTTTTTGACCTTGTTAGTCTTTATGAAATTGTTTTTACCATCCTGGAAAAGATATTATTATCATATTTATTACTTTGGTCATTTACGTTTTTGTAACACATCGAAATATATGGGCTCGCGGGAGCCTATAAGAGTAACATATTTTCATCCGATCTAGCTGAAATTTGGTACTTGGTTGTAAGTGTATCGTCCTCTAACAACCATGCACAAATTTGTCCATTACTCGGCTCATACAATTATATATAGCCCCCATTATAATACGCTCTCACCAGATTTGTCTCCTGAGCCCTTGAAGAGAACAACTTCAGTCCGACTTCCGGTGAAAATTTGGTTACATTGGTGTTGTAGTTATATGTGTCTCTAAAGCAACTGCAATCAAAATGGTACCTCATCGGGTCCATAAATTTATATATAGCGCCCCATATAAACCGATCTCCCAGATTTCGGGCTTGCGAACCTTCTACCGAGAAGCAAATTGATCGATCGGCTGATAATTTGGGTACATGGTGTAATCGTATAACTGGTCTCTAATTAAACTCGTGCAAAAATTGTCCACATCTGGTCAATAATTACTATATAGACGCCCATATAAAATACGATCCCCGGTTTGGCTTGCGGAGCTCTAGGAGAAGCAAATTGCATCCGATCGGCTGAAATTTCCGGTACATGGGGTGTTAGTATATGGTCTCATAGTATGACCATGCAAAGAATTTCGGTACTATGTGTTAGTATTATGGTCTTTCTTTACAAAAGCATGCAAAAAATTGGTCCTCATCGGGTTCCATAATGTATATATTAGCCCCCATATAACCGATGCCCCCGATTTGGCTTGCGCGAAGCCTTCTAAGAGAAGCAAATTTTTATCCGATAGGCGCTGAAATTTTGGGGTACATGGTTGTAAGTATATGGTCTTTAGACAACTGTGCCAAAAAAAGTTGGTCCACATCGCGTCAATAATTATTTACTATAGGCCTCTAGGAGAAGCAAATTGCATCGCGATCGGCTGAAATTTGGTACATGGTGCTTAGTATATGGTCTCTAGATGTACCATGCAAAAATTGGTCCACATCGGTCAATAATTATATATTAGCCCCCATATAAACCGATTGAAGACCAAAATTCATCTGATGCAACTTTGGTAGCCGTGAGTGTTAATATATATTGCGCCCTCAAAAACCAATTGCCAAAAAAGTGGTCGAAATCGGTCCATAATTATAATATATAGCCCCCATATAAACGATCCCGATTTGACTTCCGGAGCCCCTTGGTAGAGCAAAATTCAACCGATCTCGAGTTGAAATTTTGCGTACGTGTATGATTATATGTATAGTATCCACAACCATGCAGGAATTGTTCATATCATTCCATAAAATTATATATTATATAGCCCCATTTATGAAACCGATCTCAGATTTGACCTCCGGTGCCTTTTTGGAGAAACAAAATTCATCGATCTGGTTTGAAATTTGGTACGTTGGTGGGTTAGTATTATGACATTTAAACAACCATGCCAAAATAATATATAGCCCCCTTATAAACAGATCCGAGATTTGGTTTTGAGCCACTTGGAGCGAGCAAATTTCATCCGAGTCAGTTTGAAATTTTTGGTACATTTGTTGCTTAGTATATGGCTGTTAAGCATCTATGCCGAACTTAGTAGGTTCCATATCGGTCATATATTAGTTATTGTAATAGCCCCCAGATAAATCGATCCCCAATCGCCCACAAAAATAGTGGTCCATATCAAGTTCATAATAGATAATATAGCCGCCCCATTAAGCGACCCCATATTTCGCAATTCTGGCTCGCGTACACTTTCAACAAAAAAGTGAACCATTATTTCACTAAGCCAATTTAACTTTATTTTTAGTTCATGGGAATTATTTATGTTTGGGAAAAGTTTGCTTTACTTCTAATTTTTTGCGTTACTTTATAAATGCCACTAAAAACGGTAAAAAATTATACAGCAAATTAAAGATTAAAGCTTTACTAAATTCGGTATATCTCACAAAAATAGTTCCATTTTATTTCTTTAAATTTTTAAATTTTATACAAATGCGTCCATCCATATATCCTTTCCTCTATTGTCACTAAAGACATTCTTACAATTTTGAAACTCCATTTTTTTTCCTTTAAACTTACATTTTCTTTAACTATATAAAAAAAAAAAAAAATTGTATGTCTAATAAATTTTCTGAATTTGTCGAAAAATATTTACTTATTTTTGAGATATCGGCGTTGGATGCCAGCGAATATTGTAATTACTGTTTAGTTAAAATTTTCTAAAAATAATCAAATTTTTCTTAAAAAAAAGTTTTTTCTTCCTGTCCGCGGGATTTCAGTGTCCGGGTATATATTTTATTTGGGGTTTAAAATCAACATTTCTGCGAGTTGTACGACAAATTCCTATAGCGTTGTCCTTGGGGCCACCGTGGTCACTAATGTGTAGCATGCCCGTCTTTAGCATACAAAGGTCGTGGGTTCAATACCAGTTTCGACCAACACACGCAGAAAAAAAAAAAGTTACCGGAGGCTGATATATTCCCTCTCAGTAATGATGCTGGTCACATTATTTGTACCGATGCCCTTTTACACCCAGAGCAGGACCTTGATGACCTCAAATATTGTATTCAAGAGCAAAATGTTATTTTTGAACGGGGAACATCATATTATATTTTTGTCGACAACTATGGCAATTTTTTGCCGAAAAAAGCAACAGATTTTTATGGACATAAATGTTCCAAATGTTCATCAGTCTATAAAATAACGTTTGAACTCCTGAAACAATGTTATAGAAGAGTGATTATGTTCCTTCTTCTGAGTGATAAAATAGGTTATCACCGCTAATGTGGAACAGCATATTCTACTGTAACAAACGGAGTAAATCCTTGTCGATTTGTTACTTTAAACATACAACGCAAAAGAAAAGAAATAAACGTATTGAGAAAATTTGTTACAGAATTGGAATATCTTTCTTATTTGTGTTTAAAAGTTTTATGTAATTGCTTCGAAAATTTTAAACCAAACCAAAAAATTTAAGTTATGTCTACAAAATATTTTAAAATAAATTCAATAAAAAAAACTATGAATTCTTTGGGAAACCAACACATCAGATTTCCATTTTCGTTTAATATCAAGCTACTGTTCTTAACCTAACTGTTAAGTTTTTAAATAAGAGATACACTTTTACAGTTCAATAGTTAAATTTAAATATAGATTACTATGAATGTGGTGAACAGCTTTTCGGGAATTCTTCCGAACATAGTCATGAATATATGTAGAAAAAACTATAATATTTTGGTGTGTTCAGAGTTACGGAGATGCTGGGATCGAACCCACGACGCTATTGGAACTTGGCGGAGTAGCAACCAACTGCTCGCAGGGTTAGCACCAAATGATATGTTTCTGATTAAATAAAAGATATTGTTGCTGGAATTAAATTTAAAAGTTTGTTTAATCAGGGCTCGTGGGCATCGCCCGCAAGACTTATTTAGCAATATATAAATATTAACTATATAATGAGAATAATATAGTCTATTTTGATTGACAATAGGGAGACTACAGTAGTAAAATGTTGTTGGCTTTACCCCAAAATTAAGCTATTGGGTTCCGGCCTCGAATTACGATTTACTCACATCCAGAGCGAAAGGTTAAAATTTAAAAAAATTTATTAAAATACGAATAAAATTTTATATTCTACAATGATGTAGTATATACAAAGATAGATCGGTAGATTAAACCTAAAAAAATGAGTGGAAGTGAGATAGGGATGTGAGGGGAAAATCGGCAATTAGCCAGAAAGAATTGTTTTTTGAGATTAGTCTTTATTGAAAATTGTTTTACATTCCTGGAAAATAGATAATAACTATTTATTATAATTAATGGAGAGGAAAAAGAATTATTATTTGTTTTCGATGATAGAATCGGGGGCAGACTTCGCGCGGATGATAAGAGAAATGTTGAATCAATTGTGCAGAGATCACAAAATGGAGTGAAATAGACTATGATATGGTTGAGCAATATAATAACGGAAGCGATTGTCACATATACCATCACTTTGGACAGACGAACGGATGGACAGCAATGACTCAGATTGACTCAGCGAAATGAGCCAATCGGAATATAAAGTTCACTCAAAAAAAAATAGGCTTACTTGAATCCAACAGGTTGTTGACCTTTGCTGTTGAAGCATTCAGTAAAAATTAAAAAAATTGGGATAACAAATCTTTGATTCGTTCAAATTTTCATTCTCATATTTGCAGATATATTAATCAAAGAGTTAAATATCATTGTTACAAATACCAAATTATAAAGATTACTTCGAAACTAAAAAGAGATGTTTATCTTAAATTATAAAAAACTAAACTTTTATTAATACCAAAGATGACCATGAAATCCTATCGAAGGAAATAAAGGTTCTTTGTGCAATAGTTTGATACGTTTTCTCTTATATTACCTGAAAATTGTTCTTACTCAAAAGACTTATGACCTTTTATTAGAGAGACGCAAAATTTCTAAATTTTGTTGTCCTAAATTTAATGAATTTTACTTAAAGAAGATTATAAACTTTTCTTTTTAATTTAGAATGTCAAATATTTTTAAAGACATTTTGTCCTTAACATTGTGTAAATGGGGTGAATACGCGTCAAAATTTGGTCAATATAAAAAACTTTCAATTTTTGCATCGAACCAAAAACACCGAGCCGGACTATCCCGACTTACAAGAAGATAGTGACACCAAATCGCGGATGAGATAAACAAGAATACGACGGCCAAAGCGCGGATTCCCGGAGGCTGTACACGACGGATGTTGACGAAGTTTGGACTGCGTGGTATATGGACGCGAAAACCTACGTCAAAGCCGACTGACAAGCAGGCTTCCCGACGGGACAGGAGTTTTTATTACGCAAAAGGAAGGGGAAAAGGTAGCAGATATTTTCCTAAGCACATAAAACTGTCAAAGTTTCGGCAAAGAAAAAATCTGGTTTGGCAAGCCATCTGTACTGTGGCTTTGAAAAGCAGCATTTTTCATTTAGCTTCCGGGACTTGTCAACCAAGAAATTTACGTTAAAGAGTGTTTGAATATAACGTTCTGCTGCCTTTCCTGAAGAAACACGGTTGTTCCGTACTGTTTTGGTCCGTGATTTGGCATCTTGTGCCATTTACGGTAAAAAGGCCATTGGAGTTCGGCTACGCGCCAACAACGGTGCAGGTGGTTCCTAAGGACAAGAACCCTCCCAACACGCCAGAAGTCCGCCCAATGAGAAATACTGGGCTCATTGTCAAGCGGACTTAAAGAAAGACAAAAAAATTGCTAATGTACGAGCAGCGTTCAAGGCAAAACTGGCTTTCTGCGGCGAAGGAAGGTGGATAAGGTGGCTGTACAAAATCTTGATGGCAGGTGTCAAAGGTGTAGGACCCGCAATTCGGATTTGGAAAATAGCGGGAAAGCCTAACTGAATATTTTTTCCTGAATTTTAATACTAATTGAACTTGAAAAAAGAAATTTATTTGATTTTTAAAATAAAACGATTTCACCGATTTTACACTGCGTTTTCCCTTGACCAAATTTTGACCGTTATCACCCTTTTAAATTTTTAATGTCCTCAAACGTTATATTGCCCATATATCTTCCATGTTAGGTCAATATTTTTTCTATTACCCATAGGATGGGGGCTCATATTTAACGTTCGTCATTCCGTTTTGTAACACATTCGAAATAATTGCTCTAAGACCCATAAAGTATGTTATAATTCTGGGTCTGTGCGTAAATCTTGAGTTCGATTCTGAGGCATGTCCTTCCATTCCGTTCCTGTTTGAACTCACAAGCGTATCGACTTGAAACTTGAGTAAAAGTTTTAGTTGTTATTGATGCAGGTTCGGATGGTTATTGCAAATGGCGCCATATCGGTCACCTTTACGTACACCGAGAAGAATTCTCTTCTTAATTTTACGAAGAATATTCTTGCATTAACTATTACTTCCTGAATTTCTTATTAAAAGTTAACGAAATTTTCATTCATTTTTTCTTAAATTTTACGAAGGAACATTTTTTACGAATATACGAAACTTCTACGAAACATTCTACATTAACTTTTCTTGCTACAAAGTTCGTACTTTTTCAACGAAACTTTCTTCATATTTCATTTCAATTTTGTGTAAGAAGTCTTTGACGAATATTTTTACGGAAAACATTCTGCGTTAAAATTTTCATAAAAAAGTACGAAACATTTTTCTTTTGAAACAAACGAGAGTATTATTGAAGTTTGTAAAATTTCCGTTCGCTGCTATTAAATTGTCTTTTTATAATTGTGCTTTGAGTGTAATTCCTTTATTCTATTTATCTTATGCAAGTCTATCTACTTCTCATTTGGGTGATAACGCGGCTATCGATAAAAGTGAAGCAATTAAAACTAAAAATTATTTCAAAAACTTGAATGTAAAGTAGTGATGGTCATGTTTTCACGAGACTTGCAACTTACAACCAAATGCACTTTCGACTATAATTTTTTTTTCTAAAAGTTCGAAATTTTTCGGAAAAAAGTACGAAAGGTTTTTCATAAAAAGTACGAACCATTTTTCATAAAAAACTACGAAAATTTTTCATAAAAAGTACGAAACGATTTTTCATAAAAAAGAAGAATTTTGTTTATAAAAAGTACGAAGGATTTTTATCATAAAAAGTACTAAGCTTCTTCATAAAAATTACGAATTTTTTTCTTACAAACTACGAAAAATTTTGAGAAGAACTTTCTTCGTAAAAGTATCCGAAAATATTTCGTTACTTTTTAATAAAAAGTTTCTTTGATTGTAAAACAATGGACAAATTATCGTACTTTTAAACTCGAAATTTTTCGTTCTTTTTACTGATAGAAAATTCTTTTCGGTGTATAAGCCCCCATAAATAAACGGACTCCCAAATTTGGCGTTGGGGTATCCTTAACGAGAATGCAAGTTTCATCCGATCCGGCTGTAAATTTGGTACCATGGTGTTAGTATATGGTCTCTAACACCATGCAAAATATTGGTTTCCCACATCGTGTGCCATAATTACTTAATAGCCTCCTTATAAAACCGATCCCCCGATTTTGGCTTGCCGGAGCCACTTTGGATAAGAAAATTTTATTCGATCGAGGCGTGAAATTTGGTACTGGATTGTCACAGAAAAAAATTTCATCGAAAAATTTTTTTTTCAATTAAAATCTTATTGATGTTTTTAAAAATATTCAATTAAAAGAATTAATTGATTCAACAAAATTTTTAATTGAAACAAAAAATCAATCACATCAAATTTAAGTAGTTATCAATTAATTTTTTAATTTGGGTTCAATTTAATTTTTTAATTGCGGTCACTTCTGCTGATTGAAGGACATTTTTCAATTAAAAAATTAATTTGGATCAGTTTAATTTGCGTTGAATTTGAATCGAAAAATATTTTTTTGTGGTGTGTTGTAAGATATTATGGTCATCTAAACATACTGTATGAAAATTGGTCAATCCATCATGGTCAAATAATTATATATAGCGCCGCGCAATATAACCGATTCCCCCGCATTTGGCTTGATGAGCCTCAGGAGAAGCAAATTTCGTCTCGAATCCGGCGCTGAAATTTCGGGTTACATGGTCGTTAGTATATGGCTGTCTCCCATATGGACCTATTGCAAAAATTTGGGTCCACATCGAGTCAATAATTATATATAGCCCCCATATAAACCGATTTGAGAAAGACCAAAATTTCTTCTGGTCATGAACTTTTGGGTACGTGGTGTGCGTCAGGTGTTATATATGGCCTCAAAAACCAATGCAAAAGTGGTTCTTTAATCGGTCCATAATTATTATATAGCCCCATATATACGATCCCAGATTTGACCTCGGGCCCTTGGACTAGGCAAAATTCATTCCTATTTCGAGTTGAAATTGGTACGTTGGATTTAGTATACCCGTGGATTCTCTAACAAACCATGCAGGAATTGGTTCCAATCATTCCATAAAATATATCATATAGCTCCCCATATAAAACGATCCTCAGATTCGACCTCCGGATGCCTTTGGAGGACAGGAAACTATTCATCTACCCGATGTTGAAATTTGGTACGTGGGTAGTTAGTATATGGTTTAACAACCATTAGCCAATATCAATATGTGTAGCCCCTCTTATGAACAGATCCCGGAGAATTTGGTTTTTGAGCCACTTTTGGAGCGACGCAAATTTCACTCCGAGTCAGTTGAAATTTTGGTACATTGTGCTAAGTATATGGCCGTTGAAAACAACTATTGCCGAACTAAGGTCCATATGGTGCCTTATTACTTTATGTTTATGTATAACCCCCAGATAAATTCGTATCCCCAATCGCCACAGAAAATTTGGGTCCAGTACTTCAAAGTTTCATAATTAGTATTATAGGCCCCATTATAAAGCGACCCCCCATATTTGTCAATTCTGGCGTGTGTACACCTCAAAAGACAAAGGTGAACCCTATTATTTCACTTAAAGCCGAATTTAACTGTTACTTTAAGTTTCATGCGAATTGATCTTATGGTTTGGAGAAAGTTTCCTTTACTGTCTAATAATTTTTGCGATACATATAGTTAAATGAACTAAAAAAGCGAGAAAAAAATTGATCCACAACTTGAAGCATACAGACTTACTAATTTTCGACTTCGCACAAAATAGTTTATTATTTCTTTAAATTTGTAAATTTTACTAACAAATGGCGCAATTTTTGAACTGCCAATTTTTTTCTTCAAACATACAATATTTTCTTTAACAGGTGAAAAAACTTAAATATGTCTAACAAATTTCACTTGAGTTGGTCGAACAAATATGTTATTTACCTTAATTTTTGTGATATCGGCGTACTGTCGGCGTTTTGTTAATTACTGTTTTTATGGTTAAAAATTTTCTTTTTAAACTAAATTTTTCTAAAATTAACCAAAAAATTTCTGCCTGGTTGGGTTCACTGTTTCTTTTTCAGTGATACCGTACGCGCAAAAGTCCATTATTCGATTCGTTTATTATTTGTAGACTTACCTATTACACGATACCTTTTTGTCGCTGATATATTACACGTATGGACTAATCACAAAACGATGTTTAAGAGTTTTAAGATAACAACAACCCAAGTAATTCGATTGTGTCGTTCCGTAGAGTTTCCTTAACGCAACTCCATGGTGGAGGGTACATAAGATTTCGGCCTGGTCGAACTTAGGGCCGTATATACTTTGTTTCAGTATTGATGGGGTCAAAAAAACCAATATATCTGGTAGGCACATTTTTCTTGCAGATCGAACTTTATTATATTTCTGATTATTATGGCGGTTTCGGTATGATAAGAATTAAAATTTAACTTAATATGTTTTTTATCTAAGAAAGTAAGTGGGTGTCACCTTCTTTCAACTGTCTCTTACAAAAGTCATAGAACATTTTTGCAAAGGCCAGTTTGCTGCCAGTACTCAAGAAGTTTAATGACAATATATAAACTGATGGTGCCAAAATTGCTACGTAAACTTCTTGGTTTTAATGGTTTAGCATTACGTATGCATGTATGAGATGGTTGGTAAATATTGTCAACATAAATGTGTATATGAATGTGTTTGTGTGTATTTGTGTTCGAGAGAGTTAGCCAAAAGAAAGCCCAAAGTTTTAACAATTCAATTATGGCTTTGTATGTGGACATGGTTGTTTGTCGAATACACGTAACGGAAATCTATTGCCCAGAGTCTCATTTGAATTTCCGCATACGAACGGATTTTGTGTCAGAATCATTAAAATTCTTCAGTTGTTTCAAAATAATTTCTTTTTAGTATATAAAATAAATTCGAAATTCTTTTGTTGCCATCTTTACGATGATGGTCTTAATTTAATTTAATTATTTCAACAACAAAACCAGAAACACGCAAAAAATGTCCTGCACTCAATTTAGCAGTCGATGCAAAACCACCAAATATATTCCTAAGTAATGACAGTGGATATTCTCTAATGGGAGAAATGGAAAGTACTAGGAAAGGCTAAGAAAACATTGATGTTGAGTATTAATTCAAATGAAGGGTTTCCAATTAAATGTTATCGCTAACCGCTAACAATAAAAAAGCTTTATGACCTCTGGAGAATGATGGGTAAATTAATGCAATGTCGCTTCTTTTATGAGCCACAAAGAGTGAGTTTAATTTTTCAGAGAGTCAATAAAAATTTATTTCCGTTAATCTAGAAATGTTACAAAGAAAATTATGTAGGTTTTTAAATATTAAAATTAATTTGTTTATGTTTTTTTATTATTTCATCGAACATACTTTCACTACGCAACTGTTCAGTGTCAATGAACAAGAAATACAAGAATCTATACATAATATATTATAGTGCGGGTTATTGCTTGGCATAGTAAGGGTAGATTAAATTTAGTGTGACATATAATTAAAGTTTTTGATTAAAAGATGTCTAAAACATTATAATAAATAAATTAAAACTTTGTATTATGTTCTTTCTTGACGTTCTTTTTGCAAAAGAGTTATCATATAAAACTCGAACATAACATCTGAATAAAAGTATGATCACACTTGATTCGTCGGTGTGTAGAGACTGTCAAATCAAATTCGACCCGAATAATATGCATTTTAATTTGAAATAAATAAAAATGGCTGAATTTTTTCTAATTTACGTTCGCCAATAGAAAGCAAATACAAAGAAAAGCATACTGCTGCTTTGAATATAAACTGAACAATGGACTGTTAGTTTTTGGAACAAAATATTGTTTTTTATTGCAAAAATGAAACCATTTGCTAAACAAAAAATATTTTTGGTGAACAGCGAGTTTTTGAAATTTTCGAACAAAGTAAAAAAAAAAAAACAGTGATAAAATATCTGCCTGTAAAGTTCAGACAACCAGGCCGACAATTGTGGGAAAGCACCTATCACCCATGTTGTACTTGCATAGAACAGTCGCAGTTGTCCACATTAAAGCTGTCATCGCGAAGCAATACGGTCAATTGACTGTCGGGTTGCGGTATACACTTGTCCGGATGAGCAGAAGGGTATCGTGAAACTTCTGTACAGCCGATACTTCTCAAAACATTGATGTTAGGTCAATATCTGGGGTATAGTGATTAAACCAAAAAAGGCGCGAAAATGATATCGAGAACTTCTTCACTAAAAATTCTTTCTACAGACAATAAAAATGTTTGAAATCAAAATATTTTGTATAAGAAAATTAAAACATCAAGAGGCTTTTCAAAAATTTAGGTCTAAACTGGAAAATAAAATGTTGATTTGGTCCACAAGTGTGAGTGAGGGCAGGACGGAATCCGGGTTTTGGGGCAAAATGTTGTATAGATAATAAAATTTGAACAAAATTTTTCTAGTAGAAATAAAATTTTGACAAATGGTTCTTTGAGAATACAAAGTCTGAGACAAACATTTTGGTGGTGGGCAGTAAAATTAGTGGACAACAGATTTCTCGCTAATGTGATCAGTTTTGTTGGTACTTAGCTTTTCTCTACCGTCTGAGATAGATGATGCGGACATTTGATTGACAGTTCGGTTCCTTGATTTTTAAGGATTGTTGCGACTAGTGGTAAGCACAGACGAGAACTAGGATGTTCTGTCGGCACAACGCGGCGGCGGTTAACCTTTTGTAGTCATTATGAAAGCTCGCTGCAAGCCGGAGTTTTATTAGCTATGATTCAGCTAGGCAAGGAATTTGTGTAACATGATATTAACCTTGATTTTTACTTTGTTTTTAGATGGCTTTTTCCAATAACTAACACATTTTACGACACTTTTTCTACTGAGATCTTGCGTTCGGAGCATCGGAATTGCATAAACCACCCTTGGGTGTCTTATCCGGGCTTCCTTTGGGAATTTTGTCCTTGATGGTTGAAACACAATTGTTTAAAACCGATTATTTTTTATCAGATAAAAAAACTTGAACACAGACCAAAATGCACGAACACGCTGATCTTCAAAAGAATGTTATTTGATACAAAAACGGAATCCGAAATTTTGTCATCAACCCTGGATAGATAGACTACTTCCCAATATGACGGCAAAATAATACAAACAGAAAAGAGGTTTACCTATGGCACACCAGCGTGCAGACATACTGATGAGAAAAACATGAGCTGGGAAAGCGAGGAAGTTTGAGGAAGACTTACACAAACCGGAAATAATACAGAACGAAAATAATGTAACGACTTAGTTGTAGGCCTATAAATTAAGGACAACGGAATTGAAAGAACCTGAGCAACACACTCAGGACAAACGTATTCACAGCAGCATGCGAATTACCCATGAACCTGAAGAGAACGACGCGAATAAGTACCATATTTGGAACATATATAAAACTGTAGAAAACAAGAAAAATATAAACTTTTGGGCTGGGGTATACGAGACAAAAACCGCGTCAGGGCAGAATTCAGTGAATTTCTTATTCAAAAACATGCCAAGAGGATAAGTTAATTAAAGCGCCCAAGAAAATAAATAATTGACATGAGTTCCTTTCCATCAGCTGACAAACGATTCCATCAAGACAACAAAGGATACTAGGAAGAGAATAAATTTCGCTAAGAACCGTAATTAAGAATTTGAAGTCGAACGTCATCCTAAAGCGACGCACCCGAAAAAAACGAGACAATTAAGAAACCCGCAAAAAAAAATTTCAAATCCTTAATATTATATACCAGGGAATATTCGGGAAACGAATGACGAAAGAATAAGCATCTTTTTGACAAATAATGAAATATGACTTAATCACATAAATCTAAATACTGGGTTAAAAAATTGTTTACATCATCCAAGGGACACCAATTCCCAAAAACGGAAACACCAAACGTGGTTTATATGAAATTCCCATGCGAAGGAAATTCAGTAGAAAAGTGTACAATGGTGTAAAATTGGAACCACAAAAAAGAAAATTATAACAACAAGATAATCAGGTCAGCAAATCCCGCATATAAAAGCTCGCAGCAATTCTAGACTAAACGAAACCGCGTTGGCAGGCCGACTTGTGCACGCAACCCAAACATCAACGCGAACTTCAACTAAATCGTCCGCAATACTTACAGAGGCAGGGAAAACAACTATACGCAACCAAAATTACACATTATCGAGAATGCTGGGCCACGCTCAATAATGTACCAAACAAACAGAATAATGACCTTCAGTTCTGTGGGACGTGGTCCCAAGACCGGGTCGAATTCCCA
>PGFW01031630.1:0-10982 GCA_003123925.1 Haematobia irritans | reverse complement strand
TAAAATTTTTCAGACATTGTAAAAGTTTGAAATTTTAAAGTTTTGTGCAGCGTACATAAAATTCGACATGGTAAATCAAACTAAATCACAATTTTACATGTTTTTAGTATCATTGCTTAGTTTGTGTCTTTTTCTTTTGTGATTACAACCGGTATGCAATATGTATATTATTTTGTAATTGCATTTATTTATTAAAAGTGGGTCAATTATAGCCTAGAAGTCAGCAACCCCAAGTAGAGAGTAAAAGCTACAGTTGTTGCAAAAGAAAAAAAAATCAAAACAATTTAATATCGGCCAGGCATACACTCACTCACTTACTTACGAGCCAACCATTCAGCCCATTGTGCATTTGAGTTAGAGTGAAATTAATTTGACATTTTTATTAATTTTTAATTTAATCAAATCTCAGAGTAACAATCATTGTTTCAATGAATTGAGAATAAAAATAACAAAAACAGATGCAAGTACAACCTTTGTTGATATTTGTCATGGACATGTGTATTGAGAGATTGTATTTGTGTATGTAACTTGAATAAAATTAATCTTTAAAATTTTTTTTGTTGCTATTTTTTTATATAAATAATATTTCCATTTCAATTAGAGATAATGTCATTTTTGTTCTGAATTGATTTTTTTAATGATGTCTTTCCGTATATTCATATCAATTATCATTTTAGAATAAATGTATATAAATATTTAATACTACGTCTATTGACAAGACAGATAATCTTTATGTGAAATGTGTTCCGGCTCAAAGTTATGACGCTATTGTGGCCTATTTTGATTTGGGATTGAAATAGAGGCGTATTTTCAAATTATCTGGCTGAAAATATTTCAAAGGCTAAAATGGAATATTTGTCCATAAAATTGCTTATGTAAATTAAAATTAATAAAAACAAGTACATACGGCCGTAAGTTCGGCCAGGCCGAATCTTATGTAACCGCTCCACCATGGGATTGGCAATACACTGAAAAAAAGCATGCCCGGTTACAAAGATTTTTGTCTTTAACCCCTTAAAAATTTGGTATTGATTCCGAGCCAAAGAAGCGGAAGAATACAAGTTAGGCATAGCTTTTAAGACACAATTCCTCCTTTTAAATTTGGGGTTTTGTGTACTTGCTTCTAGGAAGCAAATTTAAAATTTTCGCTTTTCAGCTTTTTTTCTTCATATGCTATCAAAGTCCTTTAAAAACCAGTTAACGACAACTTTATTTCCCAAGTTAAGACTCGCTTTCCAGTAGAAATTATGTTATGTTTCAAGTAAAAAGCTTCTTTAAAATAAAGTGTTGAAAACATGTCCTATAATTTGAACGATTTTTTGCTTTGTAAGTGCAAGATGAAAAAGACAAAAATTTAAAGACAATTTCATTAAATTTAAAGAGAATTTTTCTGAATTATTAAAGTTCCCCCCCCAAGTTGACCTTGCCCAACATTTTTTCTTTCATGTTGTGAGTACTCATTTTAAGCCAAATTCACTTAATTATAAGGACAATCACGACTTCATTGAAAAGTTTATCGACTTTTGGACACAGGAAAAAACCTTTATATTAGAGAAATTGCGGTCTTCTATGGCCTAAGCAAAAATTTGATTCTGTATTTTCCAAACCGACCACCGAAACTTTCGACTCTCACGCCACCAACCTGATCTTTTCAAAGTGTAGAAACTTCTACTAAAGACTGTCATCCACAGTCGCAGTAAACTTTGGGGTTGAAGTCAACACTTGGCCGATGGAGCAGGTAGTCTTAAAACTTCTCTAACACCGTCTTCTAAATTGGAAGTTAGTCCACAAAATTTTCATTTTGCAGAAAAATCCTTACTAGTAGAAATAAATTTTCGACACCAAACAGTTTCTATCCAGAAATAAAATTCTTGACAAAATTTTCTGATAGACCAATAAAAATTTTCACAAAGTTTTCTCACTAACCAAAAATAAAAATTTTGGCGAAGTTTTCTATAGAATATAAAATTTACGAAAATTTTCCCTATAGAAATAAAATTTTTTGAAAAACAAATTTCTTTATTACCAAACAAAATTTTTACAAAATTTTCTATAGAAATAAAATTTGGACAAAATTTTCTAAAGAAATACAATTTTGACAAAATTTTCTATAGAAAAAAAATTTTGAGAAAAATTTCTATAGAAACAAAATTTGACAACATTTTCTTTAGAAATAAAATTTTGACAAAATTTTCTATAGAAATATAAATTTTCTATGAAACAAAATTTTGGACAACATTTTTTGTAGAAATAAAATTTTAGACAAAATTTTCAATTTTGAGAAAATATTCTATCAGAAATAAAATTTGACAAAATTTTCTAATAGAAATAAGAAATGTGACGACAAAATTTTCTATAGGAAATAATAAATTTTACAAAAGTTTTCTATAAAAAATAAAAATTTTGGCGAGTATTTCTATAGAAATAAATTTTTAGAAAATTTCCAATAGAAATAAAATTTTGAAAAAAAATTTTCTATAGGCAAAAAAAAAATTTTCTATAAGAAATAAAATTTTTTAAAAAAATTTTACAATAGAATATTAAAATCTAAAAAAAATACTATAGCAAAAAAAAAAATACAAAAATTCTCTCATAGAAAATAAAATTTGGACAAAATTTTTCTAAAGAAGAATACCAATTTGACAAAAAATTTTCTTAAAGAAAAACAAAATTGAAAAATTTTCTATAGAAATAAAATTTTTGACAAAATTTTCTATAAGAAATTAAATTTTGGTTGATTATTTTTTGGCGATATGGACCAATTTTTTTGTGTGATTGGGGAATCCCGCTATATATAACTATAGACGCGAATATGGACGCAAATTTGCCATGGTTGTTAGCGGCCATATACATAGCGAAATTTACCAAAAAATTTCAAACCCAGAATCGGATGAAATTTGCTCCTCCAAGAGGCTTTGATGTTTAAATCTGGGATCAGCTTTATATGGGGGCTATATAATATTATGGACGCGATGTGGACCAATTTGGGCACATGGTTGTTAGAGACGGCATATAACTTTACACCATGTACCAAATATCAGCCAGATCGGATGAAATTTTGCTTCTCTTAGAGGCTCCGTAAGGCCAAATCTGGGATGCGGTTATTATGGGGGGCTATATATAATTATGGACCGATATAAGACAGCATTGTGCATTGGTTGTTGAGACCATATACTAAACACCATGTAACCAAATTTTCAGCCGATCGGATGAATTTTGCTCCTCCCAAGAAAAGCTCCCAGGCAAGCAAAATCGGGGGAAATCGGTTTATAATGGGGGCTACATATAATTACACTGGACCGATGTGGACCCAATTTTTGCAATGGTTGTTTAGAGGTCATGATATTAACACGCATGTACCAAAATTTCAAGCGCGATACGGAATGAAATTTGCTTACTCTTAGAGGCCATCGCAAGCCAAATCGTAGGATCGGTTATTATGGGGAGCTATATATAATTAATGGAGCGGCGATGTGGGACCGAATTTTTGCATGGTTAATTAGAGACGCATATACTAACACCATGTACCAAAATTTCAGCCGGACGGATGAATTTTGGCTCCTCCAACGAAGCTCCGCAAGGCCAAATCTGAGCGTCGGTTCTATATGGGGGCTATACTAAAAGTGTCGGATTGACCCATTTGCAATACGATCCGGCCGTTACATCAATAACAACTAACTTGTCCAAGTCGATATGCTTGTTTTATTCGGAAAGTTAGCGTGAATTTGAAACAGAACGGACGACGGACATAGCTTAGAAATTTCCATACACGACGCCAGAAATGAGTATATACCTTTAATAGGGCTGTAGAGCATATTTCAGAGAATGTGTTACACAAACGGAATGACAAAAGTTAATAATAACCGCCAGCCCATCCTATGGTGGATGGTATCAAACGAAAAAAAATTAAAATAAAATAAATAAAAATAAATAATTGACAAAAAAAAAAGCTGCTAGCAAACTAGTAGGCTTTTAATATATAAATAATTTATATTAATAGAATTTACCTAAACGGCAAGGAGATCCCAAATTTAAAATTTTCCTAAATATACTGACGGCAACTTAAAGCCCATTATTATACATTATAGTTAAACATTTTTTCTTAAATTGCTTGATCTAAAAAACTGAAAATTGATTTTTTTACATTATCTTTAATTGCAGGTAAGCGTGTATAAAGATGGAAAATTAGTTGGTAAAGTGTAAGTGAAATTTAAATTTAATCGAAAAGAACATTTTAAGTTGTGTTCCTTTACGTAACTAACTAGATTAACTACTTTTACTGAGTTTTTTTTAAAATAGAAACCGTTCCTCAGAGACCCAAGAGAAAAAATAGTAAAAGTAGTAAAGGCAATTTTAAGAGAAGCAATGTCAAAATGCATGTCTCTTTTAGAATTTATTCCGATTAACTACACAAAGTTACCTCGACAAGTTTCTTGTCGAGTAAAAGTTGTAGATATGGTCCATGACAGAAGAATATATTATTTGTTTTCAAAATTTTCCAAACTAAAGTAGTTTCCAAGATAGCTTTTTTTTGGAAGATAATTCTGTAACTTTTTAAATGGATTAAGAATATGCCATCATAATTTTATGCTTTGTGCCAAAGCTGAAATGTTTTTCTCTATATATAGAGGTTTGGGTAGGGTCCCTATGGATTCAAACCGCGGCTGGTCTATAGACGTTGCGAATGGTTGGAACCATCGGATGTATGAAATTTAGTGTTACTTGGCAAGCGCGCCGATTATGCACCCGATTTTTCCCAATGATTTTTGCTGATTGCTGCGATAAACTTATAAACTACCATAAAAAAGATTGTGTAATGTGTTGCGAATATAATCTATTAATATTTGCCGAGATAGGGCCTTACAAGTTTTATTTTTTTTGGCAAAACTTTGAACAAAGTGGTGTCAGGTAATTTTGAGTCCTAGAAGGACTACAATCCCTTATAAAATTCTACACGTATTCTGGAGGCAAATTTTGCCAAAAAATAAAAATTGTAAGGCCCTATCTCGCAAATATTCAGATAATATTCGCACAACATACACAATCTTTTATGGTAGTTTATAAGTTCTATCCAGCAAAGCAAGAAATCATGAAAATCGTGGCATAATCGCGCGTTTGCCAAGTAAAACTAAATTTCATAACCATCCGAGGTGTCCAACTTCCAACGTCTATAGACCAGCCCGTGAATCCAACTAGGGACCTACAAAACCTCTATATATAGAGAAAAAACATTTTCAGCTTTGGCACAAAGAAAAAAATTATGATGATGATCTAATCCATTAAAAAAGTTACAGATATTATTTGCCAAAAAAAGCTATTTGGAACTTCTAAACTTTAGTTTGGAGAAAATTTGAAAAACAAATAATTATTTTGTCATGACATATCTACAACTTTTACTGCGAAAGAATGTTGTCGAAAAGAACTTGTAGTAAAGAAAGATTTTAAAAAGAGACATGGCCATTTTGACATTGTTCTCAATTAAAAATTGTTTACTACTTTACTATTTTTTTTGAAAAAGGTTGAGGAACGGTTTCTAAAGTAAAAAATAGTAAAAGTAGTAACTCCAAGTAGATAACGTAAGGAACACAACTAAAATGTCTTTCGATAAAATTTAAATTTCACTTACACTTACGCAACTAATTTCCATCTTTATACAACGCTTACCTGCAATAAAAGATAATGTAAAAAATAATTTTCAGTTTTTAAATCAAGCAAATTTAAAAAAAAATGTTAACTATAAATGTATAAGTAATTGGACTTATAAGTGTCAAATATATTTAGATTTTTTAAAATTGGCGTAATCTCCTTTGCCGTTTTAGGTAATTCTATTAATATAAATTATTATAATAAAAGCTATAAAGTTTGCTAAGAGCTTTTTGTCATGATTATTTTTAATTATATTTATTTAAATTTTTTTTCTTGATACCTCCACCCCATAGGATGGGGGGTATATTAACACTTTGTCATTCCGTTTGTAAACACATCGAAATATTGCTCTAAGACCCTTAATAAAGTATATATAAATTCTGGGTCGTGATGAAATTCCTAAGCATGTCCCGTCCGTCCGTCTGTTCAAAATCAAAGCTAACTTCTCGATAAAAGCAAGCTATCGACTTGGCACAAGTAGTTGTTATTGATGTAGGCCGGGGATCGTATTGCAAAATGGGTCAAATCCGACCACTTTTACGTAATAGCCCCCATATAAAACCGACGCTCAGATTGTGGGCTTGGGCGGAGCTTCTTGAGGGAGGCAAAATTCTATCCGATCCCGGCTGCAAATTTGGTACATGGTGTTGAGTATATGGTCTCTAATAACCATGCCAAAAATTTGGTCACAATCGGTCCATAATTATAATATAGCCCCCAATAATAAACCGCGATCTACGATTTCGCTTGGCGAGGCCTCTTAAGAAGAGCAAATTTCAATCCGATCCGGTGAAATTTTGTAAGCATGGTGTTAATATAATGACCTCTAACAACCATGCAAAAATTGGTTCCCACATCGGTCCATAATTTATATGTAGCGCCCCATATGAAACGCGATCCCCCGATTTTGCTTGCGGAGCCTTCTTGAGAGCAAAATTCATACCGATCGGCTTAAATTTGGTTAGCATGGTGTTAGTATAATTGGTCTCCAACAACGCATGCACAAATTGTCTTATATCGTCTCATAATTATAATATAGGCCGCCCCATATAAACGATCCCCAGATTTGGCTTACGGAGGCCTGCTAAAGGAGAAGCAAATTTTATCCGATCCGAGGCTGGATATTTTGGGTAGCATGGTGTAAGTATATGGTCCTCTAACAACCATGCAAAATTGGTCCACATTCTCTGGTCATAATATCATATAGGCCCTCCCACATATAAACTGATGGACGCCCAGGATTTAAAACATCAAAGCCTCTGGAGGGCAAATGTTCATACCGATTTCGGTTGAAATTTGGTAAATTTTCGCTAGTATAATGGCCGCTAACAACCATGGGCCAAAATTGGTCCATATCGGTCTATAGTTAATATAGCCGATTCCCAAATCCACAAAAATGGTCCATATCGCCAAAAATAATTCACACAAAATTTAATTTCATAGAAAATTTTGTCAAATTTTATTTCTTAGAAAATTTTTTCAATTTTTTCTTAAAAAATTTTGTCAAATTGTTAATTTCCTTTAGAAAATTTTGTCCAAATTTTATTTCTATAGAGAATTTTGTATTTTTTTTGCTATAGGATTTTTTTTTAAATTTAATTTCTATTGTAAATTTTGTAAAAATTTTATTTCTATAGAAAAAATTTTTTTTTGCTATAGAAAATTTTTTCAAAATTTTATTTCTATTGAAAATTTTCTAAAAATTTTATTTCTATAGAAAACTTCGCCAAAATTTTATTTTTATAGAAAACTTTGTCAAAATTATATTCTATAAGAAAATTTTTGTCCAACATTTTATTTCTATAGAAAAAATTTTTGTCAAAATTTTATTCTATTAGAAATTTTCTCCAATTGGAAAATGTTGTCAAAATTTTATTTGCTACAAAAAAATGTTGTCAAAATTTTGTTTCCATAGAAAAATTTTATTTCTGATAGAAAATTTTGTCCAAAAAATTTTATTTCTAAAGAAAATGTTGTCAATTTTGTTTCTATAGAAATTTTTCTCAAAAAAATTTTTTTTCTATAGAAAAAATTTTGTCAAAATGTAATTCTTTAGAAATTTTGTCCCAAAATTTTATTTCTATAGAAAATTTTGATAAAATTTTGTTTGGTATAGAAATTTTTTCAAATTTTATTTCTATAGAAAATTTTGGGTAAAAATTGTTATTTCTAGTAGAAGACATCGCCAAAAAATTTTTTATTTTTAATAGAAAAGCTTTGTGAAAAATTTATTTCTTATAAGAAAATTTTGTCAAAATTTTATTTCTATGAAAAGAAATTTTTGTCAAATATTTATTTGCTATAGAACATTTCTCAAATGAAAATTTTGTCAAAATTTTTTTCCAACAAAAAAAATGTTTGTCAAAAATTTTGTTTCTTAAGAAAATTTTATTTCTATAAGAAAGATTTTGTCAAAATTTATTTCTAAGGAAAATGTTGTCAAAAATTTTGTTTCTATTAGAAATTTCTCAAATTTTTTTTTTTTCTATAGAAAATTTTGTCAAAATTGGTATGCTTTAGAAAAATTATGTCAAATTTTATTTCTATAGAAATTTTTTCCCAAAATTTTTATTTCTATAGAAAATTTTGTCCAAATTTTAAATCTATACGAAAATTTTGTCAAACTAGAGTGCATATACGTTTTAATCGCTTTTTTTGTTGTTTAAATATTATAACCCGGTACACGCCTCAAAAAAAATCGCTTCTTTAAAGCATATGTTACAACATATTTTGGCAGGAAGCACATATATTCATTGCATAGCTGCCCGAAACATTAATATGTTGTTTATGTGAAGCATATTATATGTTTGGAAGCATTTTGAGCCAAAAATATTTATATGCTTGGAAGAATTTGTCCAAACACGATTGTGCTCATTCCGCCTAACATACTCCGTAAATTTTTCCAATTCCACGAAATTTTTTAGTTATTGGAACCTTTTTTCTCTGTAATACAAACTAATGTTGAAGAAATTATTCACTTTTATAAATTTTTTAAACTTTTACCTTTCGCCTGCAGCGGAGAATCGAACCGAGGACCATACAGTTTGTAAGCCAAACACACTAATCCACTGGGCTACGTAGGCTGTTATAGTCCGGAAAGTAGATAATTATCGTTTAAGTTACATTTTAATATAGCCATAGTTTGCAGCGCCACGAGCCCATGCAAACATAACATTATTTAACAGAAACATACATTTGTTTGCCAACGTGAGCAGTGTTAGCATGTCTGCCTTTGCCAATGCAAAAGGGCGTGGTCAATCGCTTGGCTCCGACCGCGAACATTTTTTTTTTTTGTTTTTTTTTTGTTTTTTTTTTTTTATTTACACATTTAATATTTATACTATATTAATTTTTTTAATGAAACTTCGAAATGTGCGTTATTAAAGATTTATAGTCAGTAACAGTTGCTTGATATAAACGAAAATGATTTTGATTTTTGATAAAATATTATTTTTTACTTGCAAAAAATAACAATCTTGTAATAAAAAACGTGTGTTTGTACAAAACTTTAAAATGTGGAAGGAATTCAAAAAACCTAACAAAAGAAGAACGTGGAGTCGGTATAAAACATACATACATAATTTTATAATATAAACATAAATTGTATTTAGGAGTGAACAGTTTTTTACTAGCATTTAACACCAATCGCTCTAAAATTCCTTTTATTTTTCTTTAAATAATTCATTTTAAAAGAAAATAAACTTTTTTTAAATTTGTTTTAGCTTGTAAAACTCGAACTTAATGCCCGCTTTTATATTTGAATGGTGTCCGTCCAACTCCTCGTGGAGCTACTTTTTAAAAAAGAGGAACTAACAGTTTGTTTGCTTTACATTTTACTGTGTTAATTTTTCAACTATTTCTCCTTATTTCAATTTTACTGTCCAAAATCTAAAAAAAAAGTATAGTGCCCTTTCGTTATTTTATGAAGACCCGCTGATTTCTTTTAACGAAACCAAGAAAAAAATTGTGCGCCATCAAATGGCCAAATATGATAAACAAAACCACATGTCCACACATACATAAAATGCTGCTGCTCAAGGGCGAAACATATGCTGTTTGTTTTTCGAAATGTGCTAATTGCTCTTGTTCAGAAATCGTATATTCTCTTTATTCAAATTAAATAATATTTAGACTTATCAAAACTATCAAATTTGGGCCTATATCATAAAAAAACAGTTTTCGCGAACAAGCATACAAGCGGTTTCAACAGAAAATTGTTGCTCTTGTTTGACTCTTGCTTTGTGTAATATTGAATATCTTTCGTCAACTGACTCCCGGGTTTCAGACGAATCTCTAATTTCTGCTCTATATTCTGCTCTGTGCGCTTTGAATAACAATATCACAAGCAATATGTATGATTTTAGTCGAAATTTGTAAAATTTATATATGATTTGGTATTCACGACATATATGATTTTTAATGAAACATATGATGCCTCCAAACAATAATATACTTCTAACATATTAACATTAGATGTCCCAAAACATTAGTGTTAAGTTAGGAACATTACATGTTCGCACTTAATAATATTTGTGGTTTAAAATTCGTGGCCCGAAACACATTTTGTTTATATCGTTAACATATGAAAAACATATTTTTCTAAACAGTGTATGGACTAACTTCCCAATTAGAAGAGCGGTGTTAAGAAGTATTTAAAGATACCTTCATCCATCGGCAAGTGTTACTTCAAACCCAAGTAAATTCGACTTGGGATGACAGTCTTTAGTAGAAAGTTTTCTACACTTAAAAAAATATTGTCGTGAGGCAAATTCAAAGATTTTCGTGTCTTTAAAATGAAGAATGCAAATTTTGGCTTAGCATAAGAATGACGCATTTCTCTAAAAATATAAAGTTTTTTCGCTTGTCCAGAAAGTCGATAAACTTTCAATGAAGTCGCATATTGTCCTTATAAATTAAGTGATTTGGCTAAAAATGAGTATCACAACCATGAAAGAAAAAATGTTTGGCTAAGGTCACTTGAACTTTAATAATTCAAGAAAAATTCTTTAAATTTAATGAAAATTGTCTTAAATTTGTTGGTCTTTTTGCAAATCTTGACTACAAAGCAAAAAATCGTTCAAATATAAGGACATGTTTTTTTCAAACACTTTAATTTTAAAGAAGCTTTTTAGGCTTGAAACATAACATAATTTCTACTGGAAAGCGAGTCTTTAACTTTGGAAAAGAATAAAGTTGGTCGTTAACTGGTTTTGGTAAAGGAACTTTGATAGGCATCATGAAGAAAAAAAGGCTGAAAAGCGAAATTTTAAATTTGCATTTTTTTTTTTTTTTTTTTATTTTTTTTTTTTTTTTTATTTCTTTTTTTTTTGTTTTTC
>PGFW01031624.1:24081-35872 GCA_003123925.1 Haematobia irritans | reverse complement strand
TTTTTTCAGGAGTTTTAAAGCCTCCTCTCTAAGTAAAACTTCCTATATAGGTGTATCTTAGTGCTCGAGGATTCTCTTATCCTTAAGATGGTAAAAGATCTCATACGTGCTGTGTTCTATGAAGAGGCAAATTCCTCCCGCCTTCCCAAATGTTCTCGCAAAAATTATGCCATTGTATTGGAGAAGAAGTATGTGGGGGTCGTCATTTATGCATAAAGCCTAAACGCTAGTTGCCTTCACCTGCCGCATTTTAATTTCCAAAAACAGAAATCGAATCATCGGCCTACACTTTTCAGCATTCACTTTCAAACATACGCCGCCGATAAACCCGCTGTACACGCCCCCCGGTATATAACGAAAATCCCATACAAAAAATCTGACAATATCGTTTGTTATATCTAATTCTATGTCTTTTCTCTCTCATTTTTGAGATCAAATAGGATCTATTTCCATTTTAACTATCAAAATATATCAAATTTATACATCTTTCAATTTTCTCTCAGGACTTTAAAAATTAATAAAATATCAAATATTGAAATTTTAGCTTTTGAAGTCGTCTATAGTGAAATTTCACTCTATTTTCCTAATGCCTAATACAAAAAATTCATAATTTATTCTTAATATTTTCAAAATTTCTTCAGATTGAATAAAAATTTGTTAAAAAAATAGGCTTTAGGCGGCTTTACAAAGGCGCATACATATTGGGATGGGCTTTTCCTTAAATAGTTTTCCACGTCTTCTGATTTGTCCATCAAAAATGTTAAAAAAAGTTTAAAAAATTAAACCTTGGCTTTTTATGAATAGCTTATTTTTAATGGAAAGTTTTTATAACATTTATATACAATTTGTTAAACCTTTTATTTTTCATTTTAATTACTTTTCACTTTGAACCTAATGTACTAATTATTTAGAGGGACCAATTTTTTTCTTGCAAACATCCATGTTGATAAATCATCAACGCCAAAATCATGCATGATGAAATTAGCGGTAAAAAAAAAAACTATAGCTTTCTTCAGTCAACAGTACAATACAACATAGCTTGACTAAAGCATATTAAGTCTTTAAAAGTGTTATATGAAAAATTCAAATAGATTTAGACCACCTTTGATTTAAAATTTCTATAATTCTTTTCGAATCCCCACCACGGTTGCCACAGTTAATTTTATATAGAAATTAAATTAGGACAAATTTTCTATAGAAATAAAAAATTCTGAAAAAATTTTCTATAGAAATACAATTTGAGAGATTTTCTATAGAAATAAAATTATTGGAAAAATATCTATGAAATAAATTTTCGGCAAAATTATAGAAATAAAATTTGTTACAACAATTTTCTATGAATAATTCACAAAATTTTCTATAAAATAAAAGTTGACAAAATGTTTCTATATGAATTAAAAAATTACAATTTTGGACAAATTTTCTCTAGAAGCAAAAATTGATGACTAAATTTTCTATAGAAATATTTAAAAATTTCTATTGAAATAAAAATGTTTGACAAAATTAATCTATAGAAATAAAATGTTGAAAACATTTTCTATGTCGACATAAAGAAGTTTAAATAATTCTTGAAATAAATTCTGTAGCAATTTTAGTAATAGATAAATAAAATTTGACAAATTTCTATAGAATAAAATTTGTAAATTTTCTATAAAAATAAAATTTTGCAATTTTGAAAACTTTTATTAGAAATATAAAAATGTTGAAACAAATGTTCGAAATAAATAGAAATAAAATTTTGCAAAAATTAAATTTTAGAGAATTATAAATTTGACAAAATATCTATAGTAATTTCCTTACAGAAATAAAATTTTAACAAATTTCTAGTAAATAAAAATTTTGACAAAATTTCTAATAGAAATAAAACTTTTGGCACAAATTTCTATAGAAATAACCATTGACAAAAATTTTCTACTAAGATATAAATTATTTTGGAAATAATTTACAACAAAACAATTGTGAATTTTGGCTAGAATAAAATTTTTTAGAAAATTGAAAAAAAAATGTTCCAATGAAATAAATTAAATACAAATAATAGAAATATAATTTTGAAAAATTTTCTATAGAAATAAAATTTTGACAAAATTTCTATAGAAATAAATTTAAGCTTAAAATATTCATATATGCAAATAAAAAAATTTTGACAAAGATTTTCTATAGAAAAAAATTTTGACAAAATTTTCGTATAGAAATAAAATTTTGACCAAATTTTCTATAGAAATTAAAATTTGGACAAATTTTCTATAGAAATAAAATTCTTGACAAAATTTTTCTATAGAAATAAAAATTTTGACGCAAAATTTTCTCTATAGAAAAACATAGAAATCAAAAATTCTTGCCAAGTAAAATTTGAGAAATTTTACTTAAAAATAAAATTGGACAAAATTTCTATAGAAATAAAATTAAATTTCTATGGGAATAAAATAACACCATTTTTCTATACGAAATGAAAATGTTGACAAATTTTCTATAGAAAATACAATGTTTTGACCAAATTTTCTCTAGAAATAAACTGAAATTTCTATGATAAATGTTCGCAGAAAATTTCTAATAGAAATAAAATTTTGTACAAAATTATCTATAGAAATAAAATTTGTGTATTTCCTATAGAAATAAATTGACAATTTTGACAAAAATTTCGTATAGAATAACAAATTTCTACGAAAAATTTTCTATTAAGAAATAAAACTTTAGAAAAAATTTTCTATAGAAATAAAATTTTGACATATATTTCTATAGCGAATAAAATTTGACAAATTTTTAGAGAATAAAATTTTGACAAAATTTTCTATTACGAAGTAATTTTGGAAAAATGGTCTGGATAGAAAATTTGACAAAATTTTCTATAGCTAATTTTTTATAGAAATAAATTTTGAACAAAATTTTGCCTAGTAGAAATAAACACTTTCGACAAAATTTTCTACAGCATATAAAATTTGACAAAAGTTTGAGAAAAGTTTCTATAGAATAATGAATAAATAAAAAATGAATGAATGAATAAAACATAAATAAAATACATTTTTGAGAAAATTTTCGTTAGAAATAAAATTTTGACAAAATTATTTAAGAAATAAAGTTTTTAGAAAAATATCTATAGAAATAAAATTTTGACAAAATTTTCTATAGAAAAAAATTTTACAAAAATTTTCTATAGAAACTAAAATTTGACAAAATTTTCATATAGCAAATAAAATTTGCACCAAACTTTCTATACAAAACCAATTTGCGAAAAAATTTTCTATAGAAATAAAATTTGAGAAAATTTTCTATAGAAATAAAATTTTTAGAAATATTCTATAGAAATCTAAAAATTTGGCAAAAATTTTCTATACAAAATAATTTGCACAAAGATTTTCTAGAGAATTTTACAATAATTGACAAAATTTTGTTAGAAATACAAATTTTGACAAAAAATTTTTTTAGAGAATCTAAAATTTTGAAAAAAAAATTATAGAAATAAAATTGATAAAATATTCTATGTAAATTAAGAAATTTGACAAAATTTATAATATAGAAATAAAATTTTGAAAAATTTCGATAGAAGTAAATTTTGAGAAAATTTTCTATAAAAATAAAATTTTGCAGAAAAATTTTCTATAGAAACAAAATTTGGACAATAATTTTTCTATGGGAAAAATTTTTACAAAATAAAGTTTTTTGTTTTGTATTATTTTTTTTGCAAAATATTTTTGAGTCGAAAGGCAACCTAATCCCCACACGGATGTCTTAATGATATGAACAGAGACAGGCGGGATAGTGGACAGAGACAGGGAAAAACTGAAATTTGTTTATTATACTAACCTAACTTGCACGCTGCAAGTTTTAACCATTCTTTATGCTGGAACATATGGTATGGAAATACAAAAAATTTAAAAAATTGGCTTTTCATCTGTAAAAAACAAAACTCGAAAATCGATTTGTAAAAAAATAAAATTCAAAGGTCAGCTTTTGGTAATGTTCAAACATCGACTTTTCAACGTTTTTAAAATTAAATTTTTATCGTGCGCCCAAACTCGACTAATCGCATTTTTGATGCTACAGATTTCAAATCCGTAGAAAATGATAAAGTTTGGTTATCATTCAAATCCTCACAAAATTAAGCTTTCATAGGTTAAGTTCTATAGGATGCCGTTAATTTAATATGGATCCTGTTCAATGCGTCACTTCGTGTTCTGCTGTTTTAAACGTGACGTATATTCCCTCATTTTGGAGTTATAGTTTTTGTTTTTAATTCATATTACTGCTTCTTGGTACACACATGTATTGCTTTCGCGAGGTCATACTCTAAGAGTGTTCTAGGACTTACACTTCACACTGCTCACAGACTTAAAAAAACGTTACACGGACATTTTCATTTGCATTTCATTTATTCATAAATTATAATACAAAAGCCTATTGGCCAATAACGTATTACAAAGCAACATCATACCTAAGTAATATAAAATAATTCTTTGTATGACAGAAAAAAATGTATATATATAAACAAAAAATATATGTCTTTAAATTTATATATAAATAAAAATAAATCAGTGATAACTTTAGTAATTGGCTTCCCCAACCAAAATCAACAAGTAACAGCTATCTAAAATTCTAGACATGAATCCACAAGAATTTAGGAATACAATGGTGCAGGATAGTTCGTGCTAGCATATCCATAATATATTATGATGGAAAACGCTATTAAATTTTTTTCGTGTGCTTAAGTAAAGTTTTTTCCAAAAAAGTTAATCAAAGATTTTTAAAAACAAATAATTAAAAGATCTAAAATATTAATGGGATTTTTTGCCCATTTTATAAAAAATATATAAAAATTGAACAAAAATTTGTTCTGAGCTTTGGTTTATTATTGTTAAGCGGCTTGTTCTTCACGATTACGCGACTGTAATTATACCCACAGAAATGGGTATTTGTATAGTTTCTGTCCTGAAATTAATTTGCATTGCAGAAAAATATCGATCTGAAGTGTTCTCACGTGTGACTCAGACCAACTAACTTTTTTGAGAATGTGGTGTTCGTGTGGTGTACAGTGCGGTGAGACCCAGAACAGACATGATAGTAATCAGGATTTAAACGTGAACTTTTCAATTTTTTTCTTTTTTATTTCAAAACTCAACTTTTATTTATACATTTTAAAGTCACTTGGCGGCCATAAAGTCTTTTTAAAAATTTTGAAAAAATCAACTTTTCGAGGTTTCTCAAAATGTGGCTTTTCAACCTGCACTTTTTTTCACAATTTCGAAAAAACTCGACTTTTTGACTTATGTTGATTATGAACAAAGATGACTTTTACATACGCTAATTTGATTTTGTCATGATTTGTGGCTATCTATTAGATCAATGGCCGTGTACATTACCTTTCTTAGGCGCCGCGTATTTCTCAATATCTTGGATTATTTATCGTGTCCTAAAGCAGCCCTTATCTCCCATACAAAAATATTACCAAATCGATTATTTACCCTCGCTTTAGGTATTAATTGGAGGATGAAAATTGCCACAATGTATAATATTACATAGAAACAACATAGTAATACTATTTTTACTGACCGCGATATGATCTTACTCCAAAATTAAAAAAAAAAAATAAAATCTGAAATATTTTTAGTTTTCCAAATCTACGAATATGCGATGGGCCAATCGATTTATTTGTTATTGGCCAAATATCAATTGAATTAAATCCCTATTGGCTCCAAAATCGACCAAATTGAGGCCAAACAAAAATTTAAATTTTTTTAACAAGTCTACCATTTTTTGCCATATCATTAATACTAGATGCTCCAATTGGAAATCAACCACATTTTTTATACCGAAACCGCATTTAGTTTTGCATTGAAGACTTTTTAGTAATATTTAATACTTTTTTGACAATTATCTTAGAGCACTTACTTACCTCAATGTCAGAGCCAACAATCAGTTCATCGTCGGAATCCTCAAAATCACTCATCAACCTTCACTTCTTCCTTCTTCACCAGATTCAACAATAATGGCCATCCTCGGTCATCACTATATCATCATCATCATCGTCGTCATTTCTTAATCCGAATCGGCCTCAACAAACTCTTCGATCGAAGTTTAAAATTTTTCCTGACTTCACTATCCACTTTTCATGGTTCCAGTTCTTGTTCTTTCTTCCCATATCCTCTCAACTCTTCTCACTTCAACTTCTTTCGCGCTGCCAAGAACCTTATTAAAAGCAGCCTGAGAGAAGTTGTTAGATATCTTGGTATGCTGCCACCGTTTTAACGCTTCATCAATCTCCTTTTCTATGTGATTTCTATTTTTAGCTGCAATCAAAGCCTTTGTTTCACGGCCGAGTCTCGCGCCTCTCGCATCTTTGTTGACAAATGGTACTATAATTTTTGCCTTCTCAGTTTCAGTTTACGCATTCTGTATTAAAATATTGCCGGTAATTTTAAAAAATTCTTTGCTTATTTTTGGCAATCATATACTTGGGCCAAAATACTAAATTTTCATTGATTTGTTAGGATAGCCTTTTCAAAGTTTCGAACGAAAGTATTAGCACGTTCCCACAACTTGTAGGCATGTGCGGCTCTTTCCGCTGTCTTCATATACAGGTATTATGATTAACTTTTTTCTTCACGCCACAGCTGGCAATTGTGAATTGCCAAGGACACGTTCGTCGGCGTTACACAAACCTGTAAAAAGATTATATTCATGGCCGCAGAATGTACGGGTATCCTGTTCTATCTGGTTTACGATGGAAGGAAAAGTTTTAGTACAGGGTCAATCAACAACAAACATGTATTGAATCGTAAAACTTACTTGACTTTGTGCGAGCAGAACGATTTGTTAATGATGCTCCATACCACCTGCCAATGGAAAACCAAAAAGTTATTTGTTTTGTTGCAGTTCTTAAAACTATATTTTCTACTCAGATCATCGTGTTGCATCTTTAATATATTATTTATGAAAAACTTTCTCGAAACGTAGAAGAAAACAATTGAATCGGCAACAACCAACACGTGCAGCCGTTCTCGCCTCTTTTTGAATGTTTCTACTCTTCAATATGACAGCTGGGTAGGAAACCGTAGTTGTATTTTTTAGCTAGCAAATATTGCACAGTGGGAACGATTCAACTTAAATGCTTTTCTATAAATGTAGGTTCCTGTTCCACAATGAAACTTCTGTCATTTCACGATACCTTTTTTAATTCACTCTTCTAATTCGGGTATTTAAGTTCGTGTTTCGCAAGCTTGAAAAAATTGGCGAATATTGGGAATATTTTAAATGGATAATTTTGGGCCATTTCCCTCCTACACTTTAAAATAAAGCAAATTCTTTATCTGCTATATATTGAAACGTTTTAACGTTTAGTTGTCGATATTTCAAATAGAATAAAGCGATATTTTTCCAGAATTTTTCCAAACATTCGATCAAGGATAAAAACAATGGTTGATATATGCTACTACATCAGAAGAGTATAGCAGAATTGCAACTTGTTACTCAACATCATTTCTTTATTAATGTAAAACATTATGTTCAATGTAATATTATTCATATAAAATGCTTATAGATGGCAAGAATTTATATACTAATTTTATTCAGAACTTATAAACTTCTATAACATCTTTTACTTGGCCACAACGATTCTTTTATAAATCTCAAAATCCACTTTGTCTCACGACTGCATTTCGCGACGTGGTGGACATGCCGGCTGCCAATTAAAATTTCAAGAAAAATCGTCACTTTTTTCGATAAAAAACGTCATAATCGGCACTTGCATTTTAAAAATCGTCAATATAAATAATATTAAAATTAAACATATTTTTTGGGTAAAAACAAAACAAAAGTATTTATTTCACATACAAATAAAAAAATTGAATGTACACAACTATGTATTCAATAAAATAAAATATATAGAAAACAGGTTTGTATGCAAATAACATTAACATAAAAATAATTTTCTAGTTAAAAAATATTTTATAATTTTTGTATAAAAAATCTATTTTTCTAAAATATTGTTATTAATTGAGTAACATTATTCAAAAAAATAAATATTTTGAAACTGCAAGAAAAGTCACCGCGTGTCAAAAACAGCGTGATTTTATTGTGTTTCCGATAGATATGTCTATATGTGGCTATTTGTATATACAGTACTAGAATGTTATCATAATTAGTAAAAGTTTCTTTTGCACATTCTGAGTAAATCATTATCAATTTTGGGTATTAAAACAACTTGAGTTATTTCATTGTATGTTATTTTTGGAACAGATGAATTATTCTCCAACTATCTAATTTTAGCTGTGGAGTGTGGAAGAATCATGATTATTTGTACGAATTTTTCCAAAATTTTTCAAATTTATTTTTATACTTTCCAAAAATTTCTTCAAAATGTAAAAAAACTCCCTTAACTATGTGTCTAATGAACGGAGTTAGCGCATCGTTAAAATCGCGAAAAAAATCGGGAATTGAGTCCATTTTCTGAGTAAAAAAATTCGTCAAAATCGATAAATCGGCACAATTGGCAGCCCTGCGTGGTGGACCTTCTCATTGGAACTTAAGTTCAATTAAATTGTCGTAGGTATTTTCGATTACCAGCAGCCAGTTTGGCTCTTTGGCATTTTTGCCAGCTAGTTTAAGTTTACTTCATTTTGCTAAACTCAGAAGTGAATTTAGACATAAACGATCCTCTTCCAAAGTTTCGTACTGCAATCTGGCTAACACTTTATGTATTATTAACGCTGCTCCTCAATTTGCAAATGATATTTTATGAATTTTAATTTTTGGAAATAAATTAGTTCAAATCAGTACAATTAGAATAAATAATAAGATTCTTCATTTGTAACTTCAAGAATGGTTTAGACAATGTCGATATCGTCCGCGTATGTCTGCCCAAGTTTTCTTGAAAGTATAGGCGTAAATATAAGTCCAATCATTCCTCTCCAAGTTTCATACTTCAATTTGCTACACACTTTTGTTGTATTATTAACCGCTCTTGCTTCATATTATGCTTTATATTTTATGAATTTATTTCTTGGAAATAATTAGTCAAATCAGTACAATTTAGATAAATAACTCCCATATATATGTACTGATCTTTGGCGTAAATCTTAGAAAAGTCAGCAAGATTTTTTCGGATATTGCTCTCAATATATTATGTGTCCGATCTTTCCATAAAATGGCGATTATTTGTCATTTTTACATTTTAGTGAATGATTCATCGCGGGAAGGCCTTTTTAACCCTGTGAAATTACCAACCTAATCGATTCATTTTTTTATATAGCTTATATACATAGCATCTCGCCAGAATTTTTTTCTAAAACATCCCGAAAAAAGTTAGCGTTGTGCGGCCATTAAAAATGGAGATTCCTTTGCAGTGTTGTATAATATTAATAGAACTCCCCCACCAGACATTTCGTTTACTTATTTATTCAATAAATAGTTTGTTTCGTTTGCCCATGCCTCAACAATGACATGCGGTTCGAATTATTATATCGACATTCATTAATTCTAAATAAAATATATTTTTTAAGGCCAACATAGTGATTATTTGCGCCACTAATTTTTATTTTTTTTAATTTAGCATTTATATTTTGGCATTTTAATATTTGTTTTTAACATTATTTTTAGTTCTTTTTTTTAAAAATTTTTTTAGATTCTGGTACAAACTGACCAGAGCGTTTTAACTTATATAATACCCTGCCAGCATTTCAAAGTTCCATTTCAACCTTCATCGTTACACAGACTCGTAAAGTCACTTAACCATCATGAAAAGGCTACATCAAAAAGTACATGCAAGTAATTTGCCATCCCTACTGTTAAAAAAAGGCCAAGCGCAACCAGCTTTGTATATTTTTAATTAAATAAAAACGAAAATAAAGTATCTGAAACATAGATTATGTTAATATTTATATTAAAAGTGTAATAAAAATAAAAGTGTGAAGTGTAAATTAGATTGAAAAAGACAATTCGGTCACGAAGTTATAATGTATAACAATGTGTTACTCTCATTGGCCATGAGCTCATTACCAGTGCTGGCCATTGGTTTTGTTGTATTTTTAGTGATCTATAAAATTTACATAAAAATCCGGTAAGTTCTACGAATAATTAAATGGATAACTGTCGTTTCTGATATGTTGGTTACGTTGGCGGCAGTCAACGATTCATTGGAATAATTTCAATTATATACGCGCCTTTTTGTAAGCGACATCATTCTTGACATTTTTTTAAATGTTCGATCTCTGTTGTTTGTCTGGTCTATTTTTAGTTCACGATTTAACACAACCGTCAACTGTTGGTTTTGCAATCAAAATACAAAGGTGCCATATTTGGAGGCTAATAGTTGGGTATGCCCATCCTGTGAACAGTATAATGGATTTGATAAAAATGGAGACTATAATCGTGAGATCTATGAACAGCTGGATTGCAGTGGAATATCAGAGAAGCGTTTCAATGTTAGCCAACAATCAATGCTTCCACCAAGCCAGATGACAAATGGATTCTGTGACATTTGCAATGAGGCCCAAAGATTAAAAGTTGAGAAATTGGCACAGTTCGAACCAAAAAATGAATCCCGATTTGATGAGGAATTAAAAGTATATCAGTAAGTATATATATTTACATTTGGTAAAAATATGTACATATAATTTTTTCCAAAATGTGTATAAGAGATTAAATACTTTGAGGGATTTTGCTAGTATCTTATTCTCATGTAGAACATCTGTTTGGTTTGTTTTTGTCTTCCTTTTTTACCTGTGAGTCCTCTACCTGCATTAAAATGTATTGTCACATGTTTACATCTGTCCACAACAAAACAAAGGTTTGAAGAATTTTCCTAAGAGGACAACAATAGAATGATGTAAAAGTCTTAAGCATGAGTGAACACACATTTACCAATAAGCAAAGTAAGATAAGCATTTATGCGGCAACAGGTAATAGGAAATACGATATCTTCGTATAGACATGAAAAATGTAGTTATGATTATGGCATAATATGAATTTTTTACAACCTCCGAGAATTGTTCTATCTCAGTCAAAAGGTAATAGGCTCAAAAGCACCTGAAGGGGTAATGGTCACACTGGGCAAGGTGTAACAAAATGTTTTTCTGGGAGCATTTTCGATGTTGATGATTTCTGTCATATTGACTACAGTTGGGGCTAATATGTGAAATATATTTTCCACTTTATTCAAATTAAATATAGGAATTTCTTATTTATTTATTCAAAAATTCTGTTAAACAAAAGATGTTTGTTTTTGAAATTTGTTCAAATCGATTCATTCCAGGGATGTTAGTTGTTACAATTCTACTAAATTTGATACACACACGTCTAAAAGTACAATTGTACTACAATAACCTATTTGGTACAATTTTAAATATTCATGTTCTGATCCTGTGTTTCGAACGAAACCACTTTCGGAAGGAGGGTTGCCATTTTGGTCCGATCGGACCAAAATTGCCCCAAAAAATGATTAATGTATATCCTTCACACATTGTTCAAAGCTGTTCTCAACATTTTGCCAATGTTGTATTCGCAACAATTTGAGATGTATGAAGATGAGCTGTTTCAAGTCAAGTGAATTTATGTGTAATGAAATTTCCTCAAACGAAAAGTGTTGCATTGAAAAAGCTCATCCTGTGTTTATTGGGTAGTTCGCAAATTTGTTATAACAATTTTTTAAAGTTAATTTCTGTACATATTTGGCAAATTTTTATCTATTATTTCTATAGAAAATTTGTCAACATTTATCTATAGAAAATTTTGAAAAATTACCGATTTGACGAAAAAGGACCAAACCAACCAAATTCCTTGGTCGACCATCGGACGAAATTTA
>PGFW01031624.1:12980-24056 GCA_003123925.1 Haematobia irritans | reverse complement strand
AGAAAATATACCAGAACTAGTATGTGATGTTGGTTGAACAAATGTTTGATCCCCAGTAAACGATGATGTTCATTTGCAGCAGTAAAGAAAGAGGCTTCATGATCTCGAGTTTGGTTAGCAAATCTGGATTGCTGTCGAGGTTCTACAAACGAGTTATTGAAACACTTCCATTATGCATGGATGTATTTAAACCAAATGTCGAGCCTGTACGAAGCGGTCTATATCAATTGCAAATCAGAGCAAATAATCCTTGGCGAGAATGTGCATAGGCATAGGTGTTGCAAATACGGGCCTTAGAGTTTGATTCTCTTCTCCGGCATAACTTCTAAAACTCGAATTGGGTGAAATTTGTTTTCTGGGCAATTGATTCAAGAGAGATGCCGATGACGTCAAAGGCGACTTGGTCAAACGTGGTGATGTATTGCTCGAAAACTGTTGACTCATAGGTGGTGAGGGAGCCCAAATGATTTGTTTGATTTCACACTCGCATCGATACGCCAACTACCATTGAGTTGTTGGCTTAACATACTTATTGTTCATCATCACTCAAATATTCTTCGGAATAAATTTTATGGAAACTGTTGGCAGTGTTGTCATGAAGTTTAGGCGATGGATCAGGTTTGGAGGTGATAGTCATAATAAAAGTTGTCAAGGAAGCGAGGAACTGAAAAATCATACATTAGAAAACATTTTTTTTAATGAAATTTAGTACAAACATACCATTAAAATTTCAGGTGATGCCACTAAGACACGATCAGCAAAACCACTGCAAATATGCTCCATATAATCAGTAAACTTGTGTGCCTACTCAAATGAAAGTTGTTCCGTTATGTATGTATAAACGCGAGTGTCAAGACAATGAAAAGATATGCATTCACAAACAACGATGTAAAATTAAGATGATTCACTTTTAAGCCCAACGAATACATTAGCATCATAAAAAGTGTTCGGGAAAATAGTGTAACTTTCATCAAAAATTCATGCTGGCCTATGATCTGGAAATAAGAACCAAAAACTTTTTGCCAATGCCAAAATATGTGAAAATAATAGAAATATGGGTCCGCCAAGTCTACGCCCAACACATCTGTTATATGTTCTTCTTCAATGTCATTGCATAGTATTTAGCAGACAAACATATTTATGGAAGTCAGTACAAGAATGCAGTGGCGTATCTTCTGTTTTCTCTTCTGTTGCATGACATGGTCGAGTGTTTAACTGTGGTTGTTTAAATGTTTTCAGCTCCTTTAATGATGAAATCCAAAATTTCGATCCCAAAACCATTTTCTTTTTCTCACGTAGAACTTTGTTTTAAATGACGATCACATGTTGAACATAGACGATATTGCTCCTCCAGTTTTGCTCTAAAAAAAAAAGAATAAAAATTTGTTAACCAAAAGAAGATAGCATAAGGAGAATTAATTAGTCACTGAACTGATTTCTCAAAACGGGTAAACGTTGAAACTTTTTTAACCTTTAACCGGTGAGGTGAAATTTTTTTGCGTAATTTGCGACGTGTGGTAAATTTTACCCCCTCTTTTACATATATTTTTTCTGTAAAAAAATGTTTTTTTTGTATCATTTTATATTTTGTTGATTAGTAAACATTGTATTTAACGAAAATAAAACAATATTTCGAAATATTATATGTTCTTTCAATGATTAACATATACTTTATTTCACACGTCTTTTTAAAAATATATTGTAAACGAGTGTTCGAGGTGGTAAATTTTTACCACCACGTACCCAGTTAAAGTTAAATACAGCATTCAATAATGATCTGACAAACAGATTTTTTTGTCTCCGGTTAAATAAGTTCCAACATCTGACTATTATGTGATATAACCTCCATGTCACCATATCCCTCACAGTTTTTTTTATGATTCAATCACGAAATTATTTTTTTTTTTTTCAATTGCAATGCCTTCATAATAGTATCAATCATATTTTTTATTGGAGTATTTGTTACTGTTATTAGATTTCTTGATGCCTGCGAAGAAGTATTTTCAATCAGATTATAACAAAATCACCGATTTCTGATAGCGCCCATACATACGTTCTACGAATATTAGTTTTTGGAACATGTTGGCCTAAATTTTCATTCGACTTGAAGTTTGGAAACATTTTGCTATTTTGTCTTTATAAAGATATGTGTCATTTTTAGTTCATATCAGACCAAATTTTGTAGAAGTAATTCCCATATGGATCGATTTTTCAATATTAATTTTTAAGCTCATACTAGTGTCATTTTCCTTTGCCTGAAATTTGGCATCTAGTAGTTATTTTGGTAACGTCGTTTTATAATTTGCATGATCCTTTTATAGACCGATCCCTCAATATTATTCGTATAAAAAAACGCTAACAAAATTTGGGATTTGAACACGAACTATTATATCATAATAATTGCAATTTTGGCGCATTTTTTCGCTTTAATCCATTTTAGGATATAGCAAATATGGTATATGTGGGTTCCATATTTGATGTCTTAAAAATTTTTAATATGCATTTAATATTCCGAAATGTTGTATTTTATTGTCAGATTGCGGATATTAGACAATTTTGTCGATGGGTGGCCAACACACCGAACTCCAGGTTTTAAATGGAAAAATTTTCCCCATTCTTCAAGAACATTTTGAAGACGAACTGATGCCCTTTTCCTGTATATCGAACGAAAGTTTTCTTCCATATTCCAAATGAAAGAAAAATGATTGTGATTATTCTATTTCGAAAGGCACCTAACTAACCATCATCGAGTGAGAAACGAACATATATATGTCAAGAAATAATTTAAAACATTGCTCAAATTAAGTCCGAAATTATGAAAATACTCATTTTTCATAGTCGAACCTTCGAAAATAGAAAAATCGAATTAGTTTTGAATTGCAGCGACTGGTTTTCTTCCGAACAGCGTTGCCAAAATGAATTTTTATTTTGGACCAACATTTTTCCAAGATTGGACCAAAATTCGTACCAGCGGACCATTTTTCCAAAATTCTTCGTCGATAGAAAATTTTGTCAAAAATTTATTTCTATAGAAAATTTTGTCAAAAATTATTCCATAGAAATTTTGTCAAAATTTTATTTCTATAGAAAATTTTGTCAAAGTTTTATTTCTATAGAAAATTTTGTCAAAATTTTGTTTCTATAGAAAATTTTTGTCAAAAATTGTCAAAATTTTATTTCTATAGAAAATTCAGCCAATATTTTATTTCTATAGAAATTTTTACAAAATTTTATTTCTATAGAAATTTTTATCAAAATGTTATTTCTATAGAAAATTTTGCCAAAACTTTATTTCTATAGAAAATTTTGTCAACATTTCATTTCGATAGAAAATTGTGTTAAAATTTTATTCCCATAGAAAATTTTATTTCTATAGAATATTTTGTCACAATTTTATTTCTATAGAAAATTTCTCAAATTTTGGCAAAATTTTATTTCTATTTATTTCTATAAGAAAAATTTTTCAAAAATTGTCAAAATTTTATTTCTATAGAAAATTTAGCCAATATTTTATTTCTATAGAAATTTTTGCAAAATTTTATTTATTATTTTACTTTAAAAATTTTGTACCGACACGGATCATTTTTCCAAATTCGCATAAATTCTTTCGTCAGATAGAAATAATTTTCAAATTTTATATTTTCTATAGATAATTTGTCAAAATTTTTATTTCTAATAGAAATTTTAGCTCTTTTAGAAATTTTGTCAAAATGTTATTTCTATAGAAAATTTTGTCAAAAAATTGTCAAAATTTAATTTTTATAGAAAATTTGTCAAACATTTTCATTCCATAGAAATTTTATTTCTAAGAGAAGTTTGGTCAAATTTTTAATTTCTATTAGAAAATTTTGTCAAAATTTATTTCTATAGAAAATTTTTGTCAAAATTTTATTCGCTATAGAAAATTTGTAAAATTTTATTTCTATAGGAAAACTTTTTTGTCAAAAATTTTCAAATTTTATTTCTATAGAAAATTCAAGGCCAATATTTATTTCTATAGAAATATATACAAAATTTGTTATTTCTAATGAAATTTTTGTCAATGGTTATTTCTATAGAAAATTTGTGCCAAAACTTTATTTCTATTAGAAAATTTTGTCAACATTTTCTTTCTATAGAAATATTGTGTTAATAATTTATTTCTGTAGAAAATTTTATTTCTATAGATATTTTGTCATACCAATTTTATTTCTCTAGAAATTTTTCAAATTTGGCAAAATTTTATTTCTATTTATTTCCTGTAGAAAATTTTGTCAACATTTTATTTCTAAAAAAAATTTGTCAAAAATTGTAAAATTTTATATTTCTATAGAAAATTTAGCCAATATTTTAATTCTATAGAAATTTTTGCAAAATTTTATTTAATTATTTTACTTAAAATTTTGTACAGCGCGATCATTTTTCCAGAATTGCCAAACTTCTACGTCGACAGAAAATGTTGGTCAAATTTTTATTTCTATAGATTAATTTTGTCAAAATTTATTTTCAATAGAAAATTTTTAGTTCTAATGAAAATTTATCAAAATGTTTTGCTTCTATAGAAAATTTTGTCCAAAATTGTCAATTTTTTATTTCATATAGAAAATTTTGTCAAAACTTATTTCTATAGAAATTTTGGTGATACATTTCATTTCTATAGAAAATGTGTGTTAAAAATTTTATTTCTATATTTTGCCGAAATTTTATTTCATAGAATATTTGTCATAATTTTATTTCTATAGAAAATTCTCAAATTTTATTTCTATACAAAAGATATGCAAAATTTTATTCATATAAAATTTTTTACAATACCCAATAAACACAAACGTTGAAAAATACTAAAATTCATAATTTTCTCAAAACATTTTTCAAAGATAGGGTAATATTCAAGTTTGAGAAATTGTTGCAGAAAATCCGCGTTCTCACAAAAAAACAGACATTACCCTCAACAGTAAAATTCCACACAATACAATAATTTCTCATTGTAATCCCTCAAATTGGAAAGATGTATCGCTACTCAATAAATTCCTCAAACAGTTTTTCAATGTGAGAAAAATAAAAAAATTAGCATTGTGCAGAATACTTTCAACCAACAATTTGTATGAAAAGTCAATCCTAGTTCTAACTGAAACGTCAATAGCTAAATTTCTAGGGATTTTGTAAATTTTATTATTTTTTTTCGTAACAAATATAATAATCTTAAAAATAACATTAATAAATATATAAAAAATAATAATAATACCATCAAAATGTAATTATCTTATTAAACGTATTAATGAATAAAATATTGAATATCAATACACATGTTGGTGTCAAATAACTATTATTAATATGCTGGCAATTTGAAATAATTACTATCGGGGAACTTGCTGGCTTGTGTTTTAGAATAGATTCCAGCAGAGAAATCACAAAAATATCAAACTGATGACGGATGTAAATTTGATGGTAAAACTGCATATTTTCATCCAGAGTTCTGATATAGGAATTGTTGGCACTTGTTTTAATTGGTTGCACTTTTTTAAGGTTTTCTGAAAAACTTCTTTGTTGTCCTTCAAATCGGGTCTTTCAATCGGCCAACATCTTTCCAAGAATATACCATCCAATGATTTAGTTTTCTGCCAAAACAATCGAGTTTGGCTGACATTTCCATTCATGTTTTCATTTCACTTTTTTATTTTGACTTACCAATATTTGTATTTCTTCCAACTGAACCACGTACTTCGTGATTTCCTTCTCAAGAACGTATTGGGTTTCAAAATTGTTTTATATTAAAATACTGGGCAAATTTTCAGGAACTTGTATGCCAGATAATTGGAATAAATTTCCAGCAATTTCAATTCAGCAAAATAACAATAAACCGATGATTGGCGATGTAAATTAAACTGTCGATGTTGATGCGAATTCATCATCCAGTAGTTGTTGATAGGAAAAGCATAATACAAGTTTTTTTGGTTGGTACTTTGAATTTTTTGGAAACTTTCTCTCGATCAAGTGTCCAGAAAATCAGCATCCAAATATTTATTAAGTTGTCTGCCCCAAAGAGATTTTGAGTTTAGTGACTTCCTTAAAAGCTTTTTCATTTCGTGTTTTAGTTTTACTTATCCAATTATTGATAAGCAAATTTCAATTGATTATTAAAAAATTTCCACATTTTTTGTATCTTCTCACGAACTTTTGTGTCCAAAGTAAAGTATGAAAAACCATGTTGTGTTTTTTTTGTTGCATTTCAAAGGGTAGTATTTTGTAAAAGTTTTCTCCAATTATCTTCAACACATTTTCAAAGCTTTCGTCAACATTTTGCCAAATTGGTTGTAATTCGCAAACAATTTGAAGATGTATTGAAGATGAGCTGTTTCAAGTCAAGTTGAATTTATGTTGAAATGAAATTTACCCTCAAACGAAAAGTGTTGCATTGAAAAACGCTCATCCTGTGTTTATGGTATGTTCGCATAATTTTGTATCTATACAAAATTCTTTTAAAGTTAATTTCTGTACATATTTTGGCAATATTTTATCTATTTATTTCTATTAGAAAATTTGTCAACATTTATCTATAGAAAATTTGAAAAAATTACCGATTTGACGAAAAAGACCAAACCAACAAATTCCATTTGGTCCGACCATCGGACCAAATTTATACATTAAACATTTTTTGGGGCAATTTTGGTCCGATCGGACCAAAATGGCAACCCTCCTTCCGAAAGTGGTTTCGTTCGAAACACAGGATCAGAACATGAATATTTAAAATTGTACCAAATAGGTTATTGTAGTACAATTGTACTTTTAGACGTGGGCTGTATCAAAATTTAGTAGAATTGTAACAACATAACATCCCTGGAGTGAATCGATTTGAACAAATTTCAAAAAGAAACATTTTTTGTTTAACAGAATTTTTGAATAAATAAATAAATAATAAATTCCTATATTTAATTTGAATAAAGTGGAAAAAATATTTCACATATTAGCCCCAACTGTAGTCAATATAACAAAAATCGAAAAAGAATTCATCAACATCGAAAATGCTCCCAGAAAAGAAGTTTGATAATCATTTTGGTTAAACCTTTGCCCAGTGTGACATTACCCTTAGGTGCTTTTGAGCCTATATATCCTTCTTACTGAGATAGAAACATTCTCGGAGGTTGTAAAAAATTCATATTATGCCATAATCATAACTACATTTTTCATGTCTATACGAAGATATCGTAATTCCTATTACCTGTTGCCGCATAAATGCTTATCTTACTTTGCTTATTGGTAAATGTGTGTTCACTCAGCTTAAGACTTTTACATCATTCTATTGTTGTCCTCTTAGGAAATTCTTCAAACCTTGTTTTGTTGTGGACAGATGTAAACATGTGACAATACATTTTAATGGCAGGGTAGATGACTCACAGGTAAAAAAGGAAGATCAAAACAACAACCAAACAAGATGTTCTACATGAGAATAAGATTACTAGCAAATCCCTCAAAGTATGCTTAATCTTTATTTTGGAAAAAAATATATGTACATATTTTTACCAAATGTAATATATATACTTTACTGATATTACTTTTTAATTCTCATTCAAATCGGCATTCATTTTTTTGTTCGACTGTGCCAATTTCTCAACTTTTAAATCTTTTTGGGCCTCATTGCAAAATGTCACAGAAATCCATTTGTCATCTGGCTTGCGTGGAAGGCATTTGATTGTTGGCCTAACATTGAAACGCTTCTCTGATATTCACTGGGCAATCCAGCTGTTCATAGATCTCACGATTATAGTCTCCCATTTTTTATCAAATCGCATTACTTACTGTCACAGGATGGGCATTTACCCAAACTATTAGCCTCCAAAAATATGGCACGCTTTGTATTTTGATTTGCAAAACCAAACAGTTGACGGTTTGTGTTAAATCGTGACTAAAAATAGACCAGACAACAACAGAAGATCGAACATTTAAAAAATGTCAAGAATGATGTCGCTTACAAAAGGCGGCGTATATAATTGAAATTATTCCAATGAAATCGTTGACTGCCGCCAAGTAAACCAACATATCAGAAACGACAGTTATCCATTTAATTATTTCGTGAATTATATCCCCGGTTTTTATGTAAATTTTATAGATCACTAATAAATACAACAAAACCAATGGCCAGCACTGGTAATGAGCTCATGCCAAATGAGAGTAACACATTGTTTATACATTATAAACTTCGTGACCCGAATGTCTTTTTCAATCTAATTTACACTTCACACTTTTATTTTTATTACACTTTTAATATAAATATTAACTTTTTATTTATCCGAAAAGAAAACTAAATGCCGCCCTGACAGCGCTGCTCCCATCAAACACAGAAGCACGCTGAATGACAATTACGAATTGACAGTTAACGCAGCTCTGCTAGTGTTTATGTAGCATAAGTAAATAACGTGCTGTACAGAGTTGTATTTATTAGGTAAATTTTAATCAGATACAGAGGTCAGGGTAAAACAGAACTTTTTTCACTAAAAAAATTTTTTAGTGAATTTATGTTATTTCCTTTGTTTGACATAGATTAACCCAAAATTGTAAAAACAAATCAAATTCACGGAAAATATTTAAAAAATGCGTTTGAAAATATATTGGTTCAATATTATTTAAGTAAAGAACTTTTTGGAATTGATAAGTTTGGTCATTCCTCAAGCTATTGTTAGGATTTGCTGAGAAATAGCGTATTTATCTTACTCTTCTTATTTTCAATTCAATTGTTATGTTACATATGTAAAATGTGAAACACCGCAGCATAGTGCGGCCTTTATTATAAGTAAAACCTCCTGGTCCAGTGTGACCAGATCTAAAAAAAATTTTTGAACTAAATAATGTAAAAAACAATATTAAAATGCAAAAAAAATAATGCTAAATTAAAAAAAAAAAAAAAAATTAGTGGCGAAATAATCACTATGTTGCCTTAAAATATTTTATTAGAGATTAAAGAATGTCATATAATAATTCGACATGTATTGTTGAGGCATGGCAAACGAAACAAACTATTTATTGAATAAATAAGTAAAGAAAGTCTGAGGCTATTATATTATACAACACTGCAAAGGCATCTCCATTTTAATCCCAAACGCTAACTTTTTTCGGGATGTTTAGAAAAAAATCTGGCGAGATCTATGTATATAAGCTATATAAAAAAATAATCAGATTTAGCGTTGGTAATTCACAGGGTTTAAAAACCTTCACACCGTATATATCATTCACTAAAATGTAAAAATGACAATATCGCCATTTATGGAAAAGTCGGGACACATATATATGAGCAGCAATATCCGCAAAAAACTCTTGCTGACTTTTCTAAGATTTACGCCAAAGATCAGTACATATATATGGGAGTTATTTATCTAAATTGTACTGATTTGACTAATTATTTCCAAGAAATAAATTCATAAAATATCATTTGCAAAATTGAAGCAAGAGCGGTTAATAAATACACAAAGTGTTAGCCAAATTGAAGTATGAAACTTGGAGAGGATGATTGGACTTATATTACGACCTATACTTTCAAGAACACTTGGGCAGACATACCGACGGATATCGACATGTCTAAATTCACTTCTGAGTTACAAAATGAAGAATCTTATTATTTATCTAAATTGTACTGATTTGACTAATTATTTCCAAGAAATAAATTCATAAAATATCATTTGCAAAATTGAAGGAAGAGCGGTTAATAAATACATAAAGTGTTAGCCAGATTGCAGTACGAAACTTGGAGAGGATCGTTATGTCTAAATTCACTTCTGAGTTACAAAATGAAGAAACTTAATCTAGCTGAAAAAATGCCAAAAGAGCCAACTTTGCTGCTGGTAATTGAAAATTCCCTACCGGACAATTTTATGTGAACTTACGGAACTTATTGAGAAGGGTTCACCACGTCGAAATCAGCCGTGAGACAAAGTGGATTTTGAGAATTTATAATCTCCCTTTTCAGCTTCGACAAGCGCTGTCTATCATCAAACCACAAACACAACGGGTCGGCCTGCTCGTTTACTCTCACCTACTAGATTTAGTACCACAAATTTAGCTAGTAATTCTTCCAATGCTTCATGGCTTTCCGGAGGCTATTTCAATCAAAGACAATCAATGACGGAAATTCCTAGGAATACAGGACTACTACTACAAACTACTACTGACCCCTTGGCCCCTATGGACGAAGGACTCTCCCGAGCCTCTTCCCATTCATCGGGGTTTGAATCCCAAATTGGGGGACGCCATATATCACGAGAGAATTCTTTATGTCCCGATCAGCTTAGTGACTTTAGTAATCAACGGACCCTAACTATGGACAATATCAATGGTTTTCAACCAATAGACTCTCCAAATATCGGGGCTTTATCGCCTCGCCCTTCTGTTTTCTCAAACCCTTCCCTAGACATAGGTTCACAAATGAATAATGGTAGCATTTGGCAACAATCGGCTTTCTCACGTCGGCCAATTAACAGTACCAATTCCATGTTTGCATCACGCGATTCTTTTAACTTGCGTAAAATTAATGAAGAATTGCCATCCATAAAAAGAGGAGACTTATTCCAACAATGGAAAGAAGGTCAAACAATATCTTGATAATGGCCGATGTAAGATAAATATCAGCTGCCATTCTATCCCATTTAGAATATACTCTCTAACTAAAGTCTCGCATAGTGCATAGGAAATTTAGTTTTAATTTTTAGCCATTATTTTTTTAAGTTTAAAACATAAAAAAGATGGTAGTTGAGCTTTGTACAGCAGACTTTTTTTACATTTTTTGGACTTTTAGTTTAACTCAAATACTTTTACTTAGTCATTAGGTTATGAATGTATTATTTTTAAATTNTTCAGCATAAAAGAAGCTTAACCCCGTTCGTCTTTAAATTCAAATTAGACTTTTTCCTTAAAGTTAGATTATTCGATTATGGTCACTATAAAAAGGCGATCAGACCAATTTTTACACATATCAACAGTCGATTTGACACAATTTTCAATAGATTCAAAAGTGGATTTTTGACTTTCGAACTGATTTACTGGATTTCTTTTAGGGAAATATTCAAAGATTACTAGGATATATGGGGACTTCTTAGATAAATAAAAAATTTT
>PGFW01031620.1:15749-30590 GCA_003123925.1 Haematobia irritans | reverse complement strand
GTCAATATAAATCTGAAATTTATTCTGATTTTTTTTTTTAATAAGGAGACTATTTCTTAAAAGAATATCGTATTATGTGTTCTCATTCGACCGAATATTTTGATAAATTCTTTACAAAGTTCCATAGAGGAAGTTCCTTACCTGATACAACGTTAAATTACCCCTAATAACCCCATCGTCTACAGCACATGCATCTTTTATATTGTCAAATAAATCGGATAGTTTTTTGTCTAACTTGTTGTTTTCTCGGCCGCTTCTTCGTTTTTTTTATTACCCTCCACATCAGGATGGGGGTAATTAACTTTGGTCACTCCCAATTATGGCTAAACATCGAAAGTATTGCTTACACGTGTCTAAGACCCCATAAAGTATATATATTCTGGGTCGTGGTGAAATTCTGAGTCGTCTGAGCATGTCCGTCCGTCGTCGTCCGTCTGTGTTGAAATTCACGCTTAACTTCGACACGAAACACTATCGACTTGAAAACTTGACAAGTAGTTGTTATTCGACTTGTAGGTCGGTGGTTATTGCAAATGGGCCAGTATCCGGTCCACTTTTAACGTATAGCCCCCATATAAACGGACCCCAAAATTTGGGCTTGCGAGGCCTCTAGGAGAAGCAATTTCATCCGAATCCGGCTGAAATTTGGATACATGGTGTCAGTATATGGTCGATCTAAAACCATGCAAAAAATTGGGTTCCACAATCGATGCAATAAATATATATAGCCCCCATATAAACCCATCCCCCGATTTGGCTTGCGAGGGCCTCTAAGAGACCAAATTATTCATCCGGATCTCGCGCTGAATTTGGTAGCGTGATGTTAGTATATGGTCTCTAACAACATGCAAAAATTGGTCCCACAGGTCGGTCCATAATTTATATATAGCCCCCATATTAACGATCATACCAGATTTGGCTTGCGGAGCCTCAAAGAGAAGAAAATTTCATCCGATCCGGCTGAAATTTGGGTACCATGATCTTCTAACAATCATGCAAAGAATTCGTCGCTCCAATCGCGTCCATAATTAGATATAGCCCCCCATATAAACCTGACCCCAGATTTGGCTTGCGGAGCTTTAAAGAGATAGCAAATTCATCCGATCTGGGCTGAAATTTGGCGGTACATGGTGTTGTATATGGTCTCTAACAGCCATGCCGAAAATTGGTCCATATCAGTCCACTTTTACATATAGCCCCCAGTATAAAACGGACCCCAAATTGGCTTGCGATTGCCTCTACAGAGAAGCAAATCCATCCGATGCCGTCTGAAATTTGGCATACATGATGTTAGTATATGGTCGTTTAAACAGCCATGCCAAAAATTGGTCCATATCAGTCCACTTTTACGTATAGCCCCCAGTCAATAAGACGGACCCCCAAAATTTGCGCTTGCGATTGCTCATAAGAGAAGGAAATTTTCATCCCGATCCGGCTGAAATTGGTTACATGCGTGTTAATATTATGGTCGTCTGAACAACCCATGCAAAAATTGGACGTCCATATCGCGTCCATAATTATTAAATTATAAGGGCCCCTATATAAACCGATCCCCAGATTTGATTCGAGCCTCCTCGGAGCAGCAAAATTCATCCGATCAGGTTAAATTTTGCAGCAACGTGGTTTAGTCACGCAAGAGAAGAAAATATGATCTCAACAAACATGTCTTCAAGAGCAAATTGTTATTTTTGTAACATGTTTCTTCGCAAAAATTTTGTGTTCTCGCCAACATAACATGCTCCGCCGAAAACAGGTAATTAATAATTCCGAGAGATAAACATGGTTGCCGACGAACATATTAACATGGTCCACCAATCCAATAATAACATTTTGCTCTGTGAAACATGTTGAGGGGATCATATTCCTCTCTGGGTGTATTAAGGCCGCTTAATAACCATGCCAAATTTGCCGTCCGTATCGGACGGATAGTTCAATTATAGGCCGATCCCCATCAGACAAAAAATAGCCCATATCGGTTTCATAAATCATGTTGGTTGCCACTGATCCAAAATAATCTACCAAAATTTTATTTTTATAGAAAACATTGTCAAAATGTTTATTTCTATAAAAAATTTTGTCAAGATTTTTGTATACCTTGCGCCACACTGTGAACGGTGTATTTTAAGTAGTGCATATGTTTGGAACACCCAGAAGGAGACGAGATAGACACATGTTCTTTGGCACTAATGCTCAGGTTGGGTTCCTCTGAGGTCGATATAACCATGTCCGTCCGTCTGTTACGTCCGTACTTGGCCGTCCGTTGCCGTCCGTCTGTCTGCTGAACACATTTTTTGTGATCAAAGGTCTAAGGTCGCTAATTTAAGTCCAATCGCCTTCAAATATGGCAAAATTCCTTGTTTAGGGTCAGAATAGAAACCCTATGGTATTTTGGAAGAAATCGGTTCAGATTTAAGATATCGCTCCCATATATATATCTTCGCCCGATATCCACCAATATGATCCAGCGATTCAGATTTTATACGATTTAGAAATCGGTGTCAGATTTAGATATAGCTCCCATATATTCTTTCCCCGATATGGACTAATATGGTCCTAAAAGCAGAGTTTTGGCCCAATTTGGTTGAAATTTGCCACAGTAGTAGATTTAGCATTGTTTCTATGCGTGCCAAATTTTGGTTTAAATGATTCACAATTTCAGGATATAGCTCCCATATATATCTTTCGCCCGATATGCACTTATATGGACGCAGAGAAGCCAGAGTTATTCCGATTAGCTGAAATTTTGCACAAGAAGTACAATTGGTAGTATAGTCCATTGTTGCAATTTGATTGAAATCGGTTCAGATTTGAATATAGCTTCCATATATATATTTCGCCGCGATATGGACTTTATATGGCCCAAGAAGCCAGAGTTTTGACCCAATTTGGTTTGAAAATTTTTGCACTAGGAGTACAAATTAGTAATATAGTCATGTGTGCCAAATTTCTGCGTTGAAATCGGTTCAGACTTTAGAATAGCTCCTCATAATATATGTTTTCTGATTTCGACAAAATAGGCTCAAAATACCAACATTTTCCTTGTTACAATCGCCACTGTTAGTCGAAAAGTTGTAAAAATGAATTCGCCTAAACTTCAATTACATAATATTCGAGCGATAAATCATAAAAAACTTTTGCGAAGTTTCCTTAAAAATTGCCTTCAAGATTTAAAATGTTTTCCCATATTTTTTTACAACAATGTGATGTGCCATTAATCCGACTTAGAATTTAAGTCTATAGATTTTGTAGAAGTCTAATCAAATGTCTGTCCAGACTCGAGTTGATATTTAAATGTATGTATTCCTGGGGACAGAACCATTTATTATACGACCCTACTGAGTCCCATCAACAACATTTGACCTGCAAGGTGATCATGCTGAGGTGATCAAACATTCTAGATCCTACAAATTGGGTGTGCAGGGTATGCAGGTATAATATAGTCGCCCGCCCGACTTTAGACTTTCCTTACTTGTTTATATTGGACAACGTTCATTCTATACTTCCCATAGTCCAGCTTGTAGAAGACATACTTGCCTGTCTATCTGTTCGTCCGTCCGCCGTTTCTTCCTTTCCGTTCACTTAGCAATGCAATGTGAAATAAAATAAAAAATTCAAAAACGTAAAATTCAAATTTATTTGCCAATAAATCAAATGGTATTGTCATCAAAGGCAAGTTCTTTGGGGAATATATAGAGTGGGATTGACATCCTCAACAACGCACGCAGCATTGACAATCGTGAAAAATGCAATTTGAAAAATTGACAAAGTGTAGTTACATGGTCGAGAATTGAAGACTGAAAACATTGTAGATAATATAGAGACACGGAGGCAGACACTGTGATGAACAAATGCCGAACCAAATTTAAGGAGAAATGAACAATGATGAATAACAAGACAATAGAAAATTGATTAGCTTCATGTTTTTGATATGGAAATGGCAGTAATTTTTTTTTTTTACTATGAGGCGATTTTTATCGAAAATCCAAATCAAATGTAAGTCAACAAAGTAAGAACATTTGTGGGGACATTACCAATATCTTAATGTAATATAGTTTTTGGTAATAAATATTTTTTGGGCCATCTCACAAGTCTCTATGGGGAATGAACAGTGACAGTTTCGGTTTTGTTTATTACTATTCATTCCTTTATGGTGAAATTATTTTGTTATTGTAAATGTTATTTTTCTATTTCTTTGTTTTTCTCGTTACAGAAAAAGCATCTGAATTAGGCTGGCCCCTAACATTAACCATTGTTTCTATATTATCAGCAATTTTGGGAGCTATTATTATGATTGCTGTTGTCAAGTGCCGAAGGTGAGTTCGAAAATTGTTTTTTTTCTTTGTATTATAATGTCTCTCTGTTCCTCCTTTAAAAATAAAATTTTGAAAATTTTGACAAAAATTTTCTGGTAAAAAAAAAAATTTCCAAAATATTCCTAATACCAAAGAATAAAAATTGACTAAATTTCTATAGAAATGCATAATTTTGAAAAAATCTTTCATAGAAATAACATTTTGAACAAATATCTAAAAGAAATACAATTTTCACAAAATTTATACAGAAATAACATTTTTTGAAAAAAATTTTATATATACCAACAGAACTTCTGACAAAATTTTCCTATAGAATAAATTTGACAAATTTTCCTGTAAGAAAAAAACAATTGCCAAAATTTTCTATACAAAAAAAAATTGAACTAAATTTTCTATAGAAATGAAAATTTTGACAAAATTTTCTAATAGAAATAAAATGTGGACAACATTTTCCTATATAAAAGAATTTGACCAAAATTTCTAATAGAATAAAATTTGACGCCAAATTTTCTGTAGAAAAAAAAAAGTTTCTTGCCAAAATTTCTCATAACAAGCAAAATTGCACTAAATTTTCCATAGAAATAATTGACCAAATATTTTACTAGAATACAATTTTGACAAAATTTTCTGTAAGAAAAAAAAATCTGCCAAAATCTTACTACACAAAAAATTGACCTAAATTTTCTTAGGGTAAATACATATGAATAAAATTTTGACAAAATTTATAACTATAACAGAATTTGACAAAATTTTATTATAAAAACGAATTTGACAAATTTTCTATTAGTACTAATACAGAAATGTTTTATTCTAAATAAAATTTAAATTCTGTAAAAAAAAAAATTGCCAAAATTTTCTATACAAAAAAAATTGACAAATTTTCATAGAAATAAATGCAAAATTTTGTAAAAAACAAAACAATTTTCGTCAAAAAAAAAGACAAATTAAGAATAATTTGACAAAATTTTCTATAGAAATAAAATTTTGATACGTAGAATATAACAATTTTCTAAAGAATAAAATTTTCACAAATTTTATATAGAAATAAAATTTTCACAGAATTTTATATAGAAATAAAATTTTTGACAAAATTTCTATATAAAACAGGAATTTGACAAAATTTCTTAAATAAATGTTTCTTAGTAAAAAAATTTGCCCAAATTTCTATAACCAAAAAAAAAATGACTCCAAATTTTCTAATAGAAATAAAAATTTTGAAGAAAATTCAAGAAATAAAATTTTGACACATTTTTCATATATTCAAAACGAATTGACAAAATTTCCTATAGAAAACAAGTATATACGGCCGTAAATAAGTCGCGAGCCGCAGACTTATGTACCCCCCCCATGGATTGCGTAAAACTTCTTCTAACAACGTGCATCCTCCAAATCAAAATACTTTAATGTTGGCTGGCAACGCTCTGGCGATGGCAAGGTAATGTTAAAACTTCTATAACACCGTTGCTCTAAATTGTATGTAAGTCCATATCGAAGGTATATATTTAAATCAAAAAAGATACCCAATTAAATACGTATATAACTCAGTGATAGACAAGAATTTGTACAAATTTTCTATAGAAATAAAATTTCACAAATTTTCCTATAAGAAATAATTTTCACAAATTCATATAATAAATTTGACAAAATTTTCATACATAATTCGACAAAATATTTTGTAGTAATAGATTTAGGATTTTTTTGGCTCGAGTGGCAACCATGATATGAACGGTATAGGACCTATTGTTGTGTGATTTGGAGATCGGCTATAATATATCATTGAACCGGTCGGTATGAATTTTGCTCGCTCAAGAGGCTCCGGAGTCAAATTCTGGGCAGAAAGGTTTATATGGGGGTTATATAATTTGGACCGATATGCACCAATCTGGCATGTTTGTTAGAGACATATTTCCAACAACCTGTACCAAATTTGCGGCAAGATCGCGTGAAATTTCTTCTCTTTGAGGCTCCGTCAAGACAAATCTGAGAGGGATCGCGTTTATTGGGCCTAAATATAATATTAGACCGATATGCGACACAATTTTGGAATGGTTGGTTAGAGACCAGTATACTCCGAACACCATTGTACCAAGATTCAAGTGCGAACGGTGATGACATTTGTTCTTCGTTATAGACATCTGCAAGCAAAATCTGAGATCCGTTATATGTGGGGCTATATAAAATAACCGATATTGTTAGTTTGCGCAATACCGATCCGACATACGACTAATGAACAAACTACTTGTGGCAAGTTTCAAGTCGATTTAGCAATTATTTCGTTCGGAAAGTTAGCCGTGATTTCAACAGACGGACGGACATGCTTAGATCGACTCAGTAATTTCGCCACGACCCAGAATATATATGTATACTTTATGGGGTCTAAGAGCAAATATTCGATGGATTACAAAACGGAATGACAAAGTTTAGAATATACCCCCTCATGCGTATGGTGGAGCGTTATACAAATTTGGGAAAAAATTTCTATTAGATATTAAAGTTTCTGACAAAATTTTCGATTGAAATAAAATTTTTGGTCAAAATTTCGGATTGTATTAAAATTTTTATGCAAAAATTTCTATAGAAATAAAATTTTGACAAAATTTCTAGAGGAAATAAAAATTTTGACAAATTTTCTAGGAGAAAAAAAATTGGCAAAATTCTTCTATTGATAATAAAATTTTGACAAAAATTTTCTGTAGAAATTAAAAAAAAAATTTTTTACAAATACATCTATAGAAAATAAATATTTTTGACAAAAATTTCCTATGCGAAGTAAATTTAAGGCAAATGTTGCAGATAGAAATAAATTTTGTCAAAATTTTCTACTAGAAATAACATTTTGTCAAAAATTTTATTATAGAAACATATAGAAATTACAATTGTTTAAATTTTCTATAGAAAAAAAATTTACAAAATTTTCTATGGAAGTTAAATTTTGGGCAAAAATATATCGATAGAAATAAAATTGTGTCAAAATTTTCTTATAGAAAAATTCTTGCAAACTTTTCTAATTAGATATAAGTTGTGACAAATATTTAGTATAGAAATAGAATTTTTGACAAAAATTTCAACCTCGCGACCAAAAATCGAAATGATGCAATTGGCCTTCGGAAAACGACTTTGGTACAGTTTTTCAGCAGGTTTCCATTAGTGCCATTTAAGTGGGCAAACGGTGCCCGTTGTTTTCAATCTTACGATGGTGTACCAACATAGTTAGCATGCCCGCCACCGTGGTGCAATGCCGTTAGCATGCCCGCCTCTGCATTACACAAGGGTCGTGGAGTTCGATTCACTGCTACGGACCGACACCAAAAAAGTTTTTCAGCGGTGGATTTATCCACCTCAGTAATGGTGGTGGAACATTGTTGAGGGTTGCAAAGCTTCGTCTAAAGTGTTTCACTGGAATGTGGAACTCGCCGTTCGGACATCGGCTGATAAAAAGGGAGTCCCTTGTCATTGATTTAAGCATGGAGTCGGGCAGCACTCAGTGATAAGAGAGAAAAGTTCACCACTGGTGGTCTCACAATGCGAGTGAATTTAGCTAAGTGAGCCTGATACATCGGCTGCCACATTAACCTAACCTAACCTAACAATATTTTGTTAATTTTTTTTATAACACATGAAGTTATTGATTATCGGACCCGGACAAGTTATTAAGCATTTTTTGTCGCGTAGAAAATTTAGTTAAAATATTATTTCTGTAGAAGAATTTCAAAATTTAATTCTAAATTTTATTTCGTATAGAACATTTTTTTTCAAATTTTATTTCTATAGATTTTTTTTCTCAAATATTACTTTTTCGTATAGCAAATTTTTGTCAAAATTGTATATTTCTATAGCAAATTTTGTCAAAATTTTATTTTTAATGAAAATTTGCTGTCAAATTTTATCTTCTTTGAACAATTTATCAAAATTTTATTTCTATAGCAAATTTATTGTCAAAAATTTATTTCTATAAGAAAAATGTATCAACATTTTATTTCCTTTAGAAAATTTTTTGTCAATAATTTATTTAAAAGAACTTTTTGTTCAAAATTTGGTTTTCTTTCTAGAAAATTTGTTAGATCTTTATTTCTATAGGGAATTTTGTCATATTTTTATTTTCTTTATAGCAAATTTTTGTCAAAAATTAATTTATACAAGCAGAAGTTTGTGGTCGAAATGTTTCTACTAGAAATTTTGGTCAACATTTTAATTTAAATTTTGTAAAAATTTAGTTTTTTAAAGGAAAATTGTGTCAAAATTTTTATTTATTTTAGATAATTTGCCAAAATTAATTTTCTACTTAGACAATGTTATCAAAATTTTATTTCATCTTAGAAAATCTTTGTCAAAATTCTATTTATAAACTTTGTCAAAATTTTTTTCTTTAGAAAATTTTTCAAATTTAAAATATAATATATAATATAAATAATTTTTGTCAAAATTTATTTTTGTAAAGAAAATTGTGTCCAAAATTGTTTTTAATAAGAATATTTGTACAAAATTTATTTCTGTATTTCCAAATTTTGTTTCGAAATTTTATCTTCTATAGCAAATTATTGTCAAAATTTATTTTTTAAAGAAAAATTGTGTCAAATTTTATTTATTGTAGAAAATTTCGTTTAATTTTTTAATTCTATAGACAAATTTTATCAAATTTTATGTCTTTAGAAAATTTTGTCAAAATTTTATTTCGTATACAAAATTTTTGTCAAAATTTATTTTAAAAGCAAAGAATTGTAGTCAAAAATGTCTTTTTATAGAATTTTTGTCAAAGATTTTATTTCTTTAGAACAATTTTTCAAAGAATTTATTTTATCAAGAAAAATTTTTCAAAATTTTATTTCTGGTAGCAATTTTGTCGAAATTTTATTTCATTTAGCAAATTTTGTCAAAATATTTTTAAAGAAAACTTCGTGTCAAAATTTTTAATTTATTTTAGAAAATTTTGTTAATTTTTTTATTTTATAGAAATTTTATCAAAAATTTTATTTCTTTAAAAAATTTTGTCAAAATTTTATTTCTTACCAAAATTTTGTCAAAATTTCTTTTAAAAAAAATTGTGTCAAAATGTTTTTTATAGGCAAATTTTGTCAAAAAATTTTATTTCTTTATACAATTTTGTCAAATTTCATTTCTTTAGAAAATTTTGCAAAATTGTATATCAAAAAGTTTGGGAGGTGTTCCAGGTATTTCAGAGTGTCAAGTTTGAGAGTTTCAGGTTCTTTCTTAAGGGATCTTTTCAAATATTTAATATATTGATTTTTGTTTGACCCATTTCCTTAGTATTAATTTTGTGTGAGTTTTTTAAATTTTTTTTTTAGAAAAAAGACCTCGCATCAACGCAGCGGTAAGTGTCAACATCATTCCCCTAAACAACAATTGCCACTACCCTCTGTCGATCACCATCACAACAACCATCACCATCATCATCATCATCATAATGACCACCACCACAATCCACATCATACGAACGAACACCAACAACCCCATCATAATCTTTTCTATCCCCCACCAAATATGGCATCGACATCACATCAATATCTCTTAGAACCATCGGCTACCATAGAAAATTTCAAGCAATTACCTGCAAACAGCCACCACCATAACCATAACAGACGTCCCCCAATGGGGATGATGATGGGGATGCAGCATTCATCAACGACGGCGGGACAATTTGATAAACTATTGGACTATTTTTTCTCCTCCACTGTAGAAATTAATTTGTCGTCTCAAGTGTAGCACAGGGAATCACAAAATATTTTCCCCTTGTAAAAAAAAATAGGCCAAATTATTCAAGTTGAATTCAAAATAAATCTCAAAAGATTCTACTAAAAATCCTTCGAGCCTAATTCTCGTCAGCTGTTGATGAATGAAGTTCTACGAATAATTACGCTCAGTGGTATCGAAGAATACTGCGCCGCTGTATCAAAAACTTCACACAACGAAAACCAGAATGATCAAAAAATTCAAACAATATTATAAGAAATTAATAAAAAATGTCTGTAAGCACCAAATGTAGGGGTGCACGGACTGTAAAATACACCTCGCTACACTTCCACGCCAGAGTAATCTCTCCCAAAAAAAAATTAAAATTCACAAAATAATAAGAAAATATAGACAATACAAAAATTAAATAGTATACGTAAATATATACATAAAATAAAAATTATGACGATTCGTACCCAAAATTGAAAGAAATCCCGAAGCGCCTTGTAGGGTGCAGACCAAACCCTAAACTTGAAAAATTTTTATATGAACAAACTAGTGACTCTCTTTTGAAACGATACCATCTAATTATCTGCAATCTTAAAAACAACTATCCGTCCCTAGAGGCGCAAAATAGGATATACACATGTCGTGACCACCCGCCTAATCGGGCTCATAAAAATTGAAAAAATCCACAGGACGAAAACCAGCAGATATCCAAAACCACCAATAAAAACAAAAATTCTAAAAAATTCATTTTATATGAAAAAAAACTTTTATTCTATATTGTTCCGCCTCATTATATTCTCCTAAACTCAAAAAGTCAAGTTACGCTACATCGGAGCCGAAAAAGGACTGTTACATGGGTCCGTGAACCAAGGATGCCGTGAGGGGTTAAACAAATAAACACAAAGAAACACCAGCTCAGGCCCTCAAGAAAAAATATGTATGTATAACGTGTGTGTAATCACGTGAGTGCCATCTACGCCGTAGGTATGATAAAATCAAAAAAATGAAAATCTTACAACGTTGACTGCCCCATGCCAAACCTACAAAATAATATTGAGAGAATTTTTATGTTTACGAATAGTAAGAAAAATGACTGAGAACGACCGAACAGACGCCTTTGGAGTCTGTTCCGTGTATTTTTCTTGGTTGTTCATTGTTTCTCATATTTACTAAACTTCCCAAGTTTAAAAAGTACTAGCGACTCTGACTAATGATGCAGAAAAAAAGGAAGATGTGTTTTGAAGTATGAAATCAAAAATAAGTCTTACCGTTGTCAGACGACCAACCGCTCCGTTTTGGAAATTCAACCACACATCAACCGACAAATTTCAAAATACTATATCAAAAAAAAATTGAAAAATTTTCTAAATAAAGATTTTATTTAAAAGAACCAATCTCGTGTATGTGGGTCTTGGTTATTTTCGATCTATTCTTACAATGAATCTACCGTTAAACTAAAAGATAGTCAGTTCATAATGAATTAAACGACAAAAAAGAGAACTCTTAATTCGTGCGAATTTGAAACCAAAACCGGAAAGAAATGTCAGACCGTAACGTATAGTAGAAGCAATGTGTGTTTTTTGAAAATGCAATTTGGCCGGTCGGAAAACGAAATAATTGTATCTGGATGTTGGTACAAACCGATCCCGACCGCTCACGGTTTAAATTTAAAAAACGTCGCCGATTTGTTGCCGCACTTATCTTTATAAAACACCTCGACATACCGCAAAAAAAATTGGAAAAGATCTACCCAAAACTAAGACTGTGTTTGTATAATAGATGTATTTTAAAAAAAAAAAATTGAAAATTTTTTAAAATAATTTCAATATTGAAGAAATCATTTCTCTCTTGGGCAATAATCTCTCCTCAACAACAAACTTAAAATTGCGTCCTAGCTGCAGAGCGAAAGAAAGTATCTGGTGTAAAAAATCTTCGTGCTTTTTTTTGTTGTTGCTTGACCACCGTTGCGCAACAATATCAGCCCAGCTTCTCCTCTATAAAGGAGAATTGAAAAAATGTCACCTTACGGAGCGAACAAAACACACAAAAAATATCCCTTTATTCGAATTGCTGTAAAGCAAGTATCCGCTCGAAGGACCAAGTTAATTGAAATAAGATCGTAGTTATAGCTGAAACGCTGGAGAAATTCTCATATTAGCTAAATACAAAACCAAATAATCCTCACCTAAAGAATTTACTGGAAATTTTTCTTCGGTTGCATAATGTTTCTACCGAAGGATCAGAAAAAAAAGACTGTTAATTTATTGGATTAAATTTTTCGTGGGGAATGACTAGATCTTACTAGCTTTTACCACAACAATCGTTTCGGACCCGGACGTAATTCCAGTACGAATAATAACGGTGGTCGGTGGCGTACCCTGCCGGTCTGTGCGAGGCGCCGCCCGCAAATTGAAAAATCTACCCAAAACCTCGAGCGCTAAAAAAAAATTGAAATTTTTAGATGAAAAACTCTCTTTGCCCTCATATCTCCTCTTCCTAAACTAATGCGTCCTAGAGCGAAAAGACTTTAATTTTCCCCGTGACAACGCAGCCCACCCGGCGGAAGCTTAGACGCCCCGCAAGACAGTGATGGACGCGACCGGTTAGAAAAATGTAACGAGATTGTGCTGAAGCAAGCAGGTGCATCCAGAGCTTAGGTACATTATTCATAGCGAGGAGGGAAATTGTCATTTTTACAGAATTTAAGTCCGCCATCTGATACAATTTTGACCTTCACGATTGAACTTAAACAATTTTATTTCTGTAGCAATTTGTCAAAGGTCATCTTATTATCGCAAAATTTTGTTAAAAAATTTATTTTTTTAAAGAAAATTGTGTCAATTTTTATTTATTAGATAATTTGCCAAATGTTAATTTTCTATAGACAATGTTTATCAAAATTTTATTTCATTGAATTTGTCAATTCTATTATAGAACTTTTGTCAAAATTTTTTCTTTAGAAAATTTTGTCAAATTTTTAGAAATATAATATATAATATAATAATTTTGTCAAAATTTATTTTGAAAAGAAAATTGTGTCAAAATGTTTTCTAATCGCTCAAAATTTTAGTAAAATTGTATTCTAGAAAATTTTGTCAATAATGGTTTTCTTGGTTTTCCAAAAATTTTATTGTCTTTCGAAAGATTTTGTGCAAAATTTTATATTCTTTCGAAAAATTTTGATACATTTTTTCTTGCAAATTCTATAAATAATTTGTGTGATAGTATTCGGCCTTTAAGGTCATGTGACGCAGATATTGTTTATTTTTCAGTTGTATTTTATATTTAAACCATTAAATCCCTTTTCTGGATAAACAAATTTTTCATAATCAATTGAATTGCACGGTCTATACGTGGTCTTTTGCAATTCTCCTACTTGCCGGCGGAAGATTTGTTCCTAGATTACGAATAAGGACATTTTTAAAATAGAAGAATATTCCAGTTGAGAACCAAAAACTGTATTCCGAAACCAAGTAAATTTACAGCTGTAAGATTTTATTTCTCGACTAGGCAATTTTGCAAATTTTTATTTTGCACGATTTTTGTCGAAAATTTATTCTTTAAAGGAAATTTGTGTCAGAAAATTTATATTCTTTAGAAATTTTTGTCAAATTTTTATTTTTAAGTAATTGGGAAATATTTTGTCAAATTTTATTTCTTTTTGAAGTTTTGTCTATAAATTTTATTTTTAAAAGACAGAATTGTTGGTCGAAAGAAATTTACTTTCTATAGGCACAAATTTTGTCAAGAATTTATTTTTTGTAAGAAAATTTTTGTCAAAGGAATGTTTTTTCTGAAGATAGAAAAATTTTGTCAAATTTTAGTTTTTAATAGAAAATTTTGTCAAAATTTTATTTCTATGAAAAATTTTGTCAACAATTGAATGGTCCTTTAGAAATCTTTTTCATCAAAACGTTTTCTGGTAGACAAATGTTCTCCAATATTTTTTCTAATCTTGAGAGGTGTCCCTGGTAAATGAAGGTGAAATTTTTAAATGGTGTTAAATATACGCGCACAAACCTGACAACTTCCCATGCCGTTGGGAGGTGTCGTTTCCAGAGTGTCAACGTATGAGAGGTTTCAAAGATTCCTTTTATAAGATTCTTTTCACAATATTTAGATTATTGTTTTTTGGTGTTATCGCGGCATCGCTTCCTTATATTAATTTGTGCTGTTTTTTAATGTTCTTCTGATTTTTTTTTAGAAAAAGACCTCTGACGTGCATCAGACTTCAAGGCGGTAAGTGTCAACATCATTCCCGGCGCTACACAACAATTGCCCCACTGCGCTCTGTCGAATCACCGCATCGTGACGGAGGTACGACCTCATTTGCACCATGCATCATCTATCAATAATAATGACCCCACAGACAATCCAGCATCATACGAACAACACCAACACCCCGTCATAATCTTTCTATCCCCACCAAATGGCATCGACATCCATCAGATCATCATCTAGAACCATCGCCGCCGAAATAAAAAATCTGAAAAAATTCTGGAAAGTAGATTAGCAAAAACCTAGAAAAAAAAAAAATTAATCAAAACTATAAATTTTTAATATGAAAAGCAATAATACCCTTGCAAACAAGCGTTTCACTTTTCCCACCGAATCAAATCATTACCTCGAACCATAACCACGTACCGTCCCCTCTGATCATCTCTGGGCAGTTAGATGATGGGGAATCTGCATGAACATTATACATAGCGTCCTAGAGCGAAAAGGACTTTTAGAATTCGTGGACCAAGCACGGCCGGGCTGGGGACTTGGCCTGTGCCCGGCCGTGGCGGCGGCGGCGGCTGGTCATTACGCTATCATCCCCCGGACCATA
>PGFW01031616.1:4931-18984 GCA_003123925.1 Haematobia irritans | reverse complement strand
TATTTCTTTTCTTTTTGGCAAAGTGACCTGCAAATATCTTAGAAATTTTGTTTAGAAGAGAAACAAATACAATCATGTCATTTGAACATTTATCTTCCTAAAAAGGATTCCTTGACGAATCGCGCGCTGTTTGTAGACCAGCAAACGTAAAACAAAAAAACTGTTCGGGGATCAAAGTTATGGGAATATATTTAAGCGAAATTATTTATTAAAGGGATATACTTCGTAAGCTTTGGCAATCCCACCAATGCACTATGTCTGAACGACCTTAATTTTTTTTTGGCAAAAATCATAGCACTTAAGCCTTGCGTTCGATCACCGAACAAATGCTGTTTTAGGACAACGATTCCAAAGGACAAAACACTTTGATGTTTATAATATTTTTGGACACCTGTTTTTAAATACTTTTTTTGGTGTTCGGCTCGTACAGGAATCGAACCGCACGACCTTCGTGTATGCAAGGCGGTGCGTGCTAACCATTGCACCAACGAGTGGCTCACGCGCAGATACCACTCTAAATTACTTGAGCACCTAGTGACTACAATCGATTTGTCTGACCAAATGACCCGATTGTTAAGGATAGGCGAAGTGGTAATTAAAGAGAAGTAGCAGCTAGTGACGAAATTCGAAAAATCTTTGAAGGTTTCAGACACAACATGTGGAATCAACAGCATCGAAACGCCCTTTTGAGTGATCTAAGAGGACAAGAAAACTAACATGGTTCATGCAAATTTCTCCCCTAATTGAGTTCTGAAACATTCGAGTTGCAAGTCAGCAGAACGTGATCTCTGCCGAAACCGGAAACTGCCTTTCAGATAAACAAGCTTAACAATGAAGAGTAATCATATAATCTGTTTATATAGAAATCTTTCGAACACTTAGCAACGATAAGCACAAAATACCAATGGGTCGTGGACTCTGATTAGATTTTCGGTATCGGAATAATTTTGCATGCTTCCATATGGTTGATAAGTTGCTGGAAAGTCATAATGGGTGTAAAAAAAGTAAGGTGTGAAAAGAGGTATAAGTTGAGTGAGCAAGTATTCGTATAAATCTGGGGTCCATCAATTTGTCAAAATTGAAATTTTCTAAAGAAGTTAATAAAACTGGTATTTTATAGAAAAATTTTGACAATATTTTAATTTTTATAGAATAAGTTTGTCACAAATTAAATTCTTGGAAACGATGTCGAAAAATTTATTCTTATTGAAAAATTTGTAGAATTATTTTTTTGAAAAATTTTTGTCAAATATTTTATTGTTTATGAGAAAATTTTGTCACTAACTTATATTTATAAGAAATGTGTGTCAAAATTTTATTTCTTGAAATTTTTCAAAATTTTATTTCTGATAGAAATTGTCAAAATTGTATTTCATCATAGAAAAATTTTGTCAAATTCTTTATTTCTATAGAATATCTGTCAACATTTTATTCATAGAAAATTTTGTCAAAATTTTAATTGCTATTAGAAGAAATTTGTAAATTATTTTTGTTTGAAAATTTTGTCAAACATTTATTGATTATAGAAAATTTGTCATAAACTTTATATTTATAGCAAAATTGTGTCAAAATTTTATTTCTGTAGAAAATTTTGTCCAAAATGTTTAATTTCTATACGAAAATATTTTGCGTCAAATTTTTATTTCTAATGAAAATTTGTCACATTTTAATTTCCAATAGAAAACTTTTGTGCAAATAATTTAATTTCTATAAGAAAATTTGTGTCAACAATTTTTTAGTTCTATAAGAAAATTTTGGTCAAATTTTTATTACTTAGAATTGTGTCAAACATTTTATTTGTGTGGCAACTGACGTCAAAATTTTTATTTCTATAAACGAAATTTTGGTCAAAGATTTTTATTTTTATAGAAGAGTTGGTCAAAAAATTTTAATTTTATTGAAAAATTTTAGAAGTTAATTTTTGTTTAAATTTTGTCAAAATTTTATTTCTGAATAACTTATGTCAAAATTTTATTTCTATACGAAAATTCTTTGTTGAAATTTTTAATTCCTATAATAAGGTCTATTAAAATTGGATATTCTATAGAAAATTTTACAAAATTTTATTTTAATAGATAAATTTTAGAAAACTTATGTCAAAAATTTTTATTTCTATTGAAAAATTTTAGAAATTTAATTTTTTAGAAAATTTTGTCAAAAATAATCTATCTTAAAGAAAATTTGTCAAATTGTTATCTTCTTTAGAAAACTGTGGCAAAATTTTAATTTGTCTATCTACGAAAAACTTTGTCAAAATTTTACTTTATATATGACAGCTGATTGTGTCAAAATTTTATGGCTGTAGAAAACTCATTCAAAATTTTATTCTATAAAAAATTTGTCAAAATGTTAATTTCTATAGAAATGATTGTGTCAAAAATTTAATTTCTTTAGAAAATTTTTTGTCAAAATTTATTTCTATAAGAAAATTTTGTCAAATTTTTATTTCTATAGAAAAGTTTTTGTCACATTTTTATTTCCATTAGCATAAATCTTTTGTCAAAATTATTCTTCTGTACTGAAAATTTTGTCACATTTTAAGTTCTACTAGAAATTTTGTTAAAGTTTTTAATTTCTATTAGAAAATGTGTCACATTTTAGTTGTCTATAGAAAATTTTGTCATAGTTTTTATGTTATATATAAAAATTTGTCAACGTTTTTATTTGTTTACTAGGAAAATTTTTGTCAAACTTTAATTCTGTAGAGAACGTGATGTCAAATTTTATTTTTTATTGAAAAATTTGTAAGGTTATTTTTTTTTTTTTTGAAAAATTTTGTCAAAAATTTATCTTTAATGAAAATATGTGTCAAAATTGTATCAATTAGAGAAAATTTTGTCAAGATTTTATTTCTATAGAAAATCTTTTTATATAATTTTGATTTCTGAAGAAACGTATGTCAAACATTTATTTCTATATGAAATTTTTGTTAAATTTTATTTTATTTCTATAAAAAAGGTTGTTACAAATAGTATGTTCGTGTAGAAAATCTTGATGCAAAGATTTATTTTTATAGAAATTGATAAAAACTTATGTCACATTTAAATTTTTATTGAAAAATTTGTTAGAAAATTATTTTTTTAGAAAATTGTGTCAAAAATTTTAATCTTTATGTAAAATTTTGCCAAAAATTTATTTCTAATAAGAAAACTTTGTCAAAAGATATTTAATTTTCTATAAAAAATTGGTGTTCAAAATTTGATTTCTGTAGAAACTTATGTCAAAAATTTTATTTGTTATAGAAGAATTTGTCAAAATGTTATCTTATAGACAAGATTTTGTCAACATTTATTTCTTTAGAAAAATGTTTGTCAAAATGTTATTTCAATAGAAAATGTTTTCTTCAAAATGCTTGATTATTGGCAATAGAAGGATTTTTCAAATTTTATTTGTCTATAAGAAATTTTATCAAAATTTAGTTTGTATGAGAAAATTTGTCCAATTTTATTTCTATGAGAAATTTTCTCAAGAGATTTTATTTCTATAGAAAATTTTCTCCAAAATTTAGTTTTATAGAAAATTTGGTCCAAGTTTATTGCTATCTACAAAATCTTGTCAACCATTTTATTTCTATAAGAAAATTTTGTCAAAATTTTATTTTCTATACAGAAATCTTTGTCAATTTTATTTTTATAGAAAATCTTGTGTCAAATTTTATTTCTTATAGAAAATTGTGTCAAAATTTTAATTTCTGTAGAAGACTATTTCTAAATTATTTCTATAAAAAATATGTCACAAAATATTATTTCAATAGAAAATTTCCTCAAAATTTTTTCTATATGAATATTTTTATCAAATTTAGTTTGTCCAAATTTTATTTCTCATAGAAAATTTTGTTCGAAATATTTATTCTATAGAAAATTTTATTCAAAATTTAGATTCTATAGAAAATTTTGGTCCAAAATTTTACTTGCTAATAGAAAATTTTGTAAAATGTTATTTCAATAGGAAAATTTTGTCAAAATGTTATTGCTATAAAAAATTTACTGGTCCAAGAATTTTGATTTTCTATTAGAAAATTTTTTCCAAGTACCGTTTAGTTGGAAAGGGAATAATTCGCAAAATCTACCGAAAAAACACTCAAGGATTTCTACCACAATCCCTACAACAGGTAACAACAATCTACTAGCCATTTTTGGAGAAGTCTCAACGCAACTGGGCCACGTAGTTGGATCCCATGTCAATATGTAATTTCTCAAAAAAAAAGGCTCTGTGATCGATTGGTCTAGAAGGAATGCCTACACGTCATCTGTGACTGGTTGACGAATTCGTGGGTATTAGCCATGAAAATTTAGATCTACAATAAGTGCTGCAGGGTATAAAGTATACTCGGCCTACCCGTTTGATTCTAGAACTTTGCTTATCTGTATAGATTCGATTCCTTAGAGACTCTATCGGCCCTTCGACTGGGTTTCAGACTTTTTTATCATATACGTGAGGTGTTCTTAAAATTAGCTAACGCCTACTTAAACCGTTAAGAATATGGAAGTTTTTTGGTTTTGGGTTGTTTAGGAGGAATGGCCTATAGAAAAAATTAAAAATTCCAGAAAATTTTTGATGATGTTTAGCAATTCCAAAGTAATAATAACTGATCGGTTTAAAAGACTTTCTCGCTATGAACAGAGACCTATGTGGGTTCACTTCGACTGCAAGATATATAAAGTGCACCCGATTTTCAAATAAATGGTAACGCATAATAGAACATTATTTATTAAGGTACCGCATCATTAATCAAATTTGGCATAGATCTTAGATATATTAATGGTACTAGACTTTACCCACAAATAAATCTTGTTCGAAATCGTTCAATTAGATATAGCTCCCATATTTTGTGCTCGGGCCGGATTTTAACCTGATAAGGTTATTTTTAAAAAAAAAAAGCCTGATTGCTTTAACCGATTTTACACAAATTTACACAAGGTAAGCTTTCTGTAAGTAACTAAAAAAACGCTATCAAAAAATATTACCCAATAAATCGATTCAGTTCTTAATATAGTTCTCGTAAAACTGAATCGTATGGTGAATAGGTTCATCGAATATGGTTGGTGAAAGTCATGGTTTTGGATTTGTGCCTCCCATATAGCGCGATTTTTCGATCTGACAAGTGTTATGTGAATTGTCCTAGAATAGTCATGATGCTAAAAATATTTTGAGACCACAAATAGGAAGCCTTTTAATATTGGATTCATGATGATGGGTATGTTAAGAGTGTCGGCGCCAGGCCGAACTTAATGCTGTATGTTGTTTTTTTTATTTTGTTGAGGTAAAATTCAATTTATTGCTAACAACAAAGTCCATTTTTCCGTAAAGAACACACCTCCTTATAACGATATGGCAGATTGGCCTTTTTGACGCAAGCCAATATGTTGCCAATTTTTCTGTTTTTTGGCAACCGCAAAACAAGAACTTTAATACTGTTCGCTTAGTATCGGATACATTGTACATCCAACCAAAAAAAAAAAAATTCAATGGCTGCTGTTATAGTTAGAATGGTTTATTTATTCATTTCCCAATGAGCTCATTGTTAAATGTCCATGCAAGCTAGCTACGATGTGGTATTCCAAAGTCTTGATTTTCTTATTCAGATGTCAATACATCGGGCTAGGCCTTGTTTCTTCGACCTACAGCTGGAGAGCAGCGCAATTTGAGTATTTCCGGTTGAACCTAAATAAAAGAGGTGGAATCTTAAGAACTTGTATGACATGATACATGATCGTCATTGTCAATTGCAGAGTATGAAGAAAAAAAAACAAAACAAATTGGAAATAACTTAAAAAGTGAGAGATTAATGTAAAGAAAATCAGCCAATCGTTTGGCACAAACAAAGTTTAAGGTACCCGTACTGATATCGATCTTACAATACAAACAAGTTATCACCAAAAACTCTTCAATTAAAAACTTTTAATTGAATTCTAAAAAAAGATTTAATTTAAAATTTACAATTGTTAAACAAGTCAATCAAAATCAATTCTCAGAAATATTTGTATCATTAAATTTTAATTGGATCAAATTATTTTTTACTGAAGCCCACAAAGCAAATACCTTGGAGATAAAGATCGAAGAGATTATGCCACGGTGTGAGGTGGTAACTTCAATTATTTTTAAAAAACTTTGGTAACGGCAGCACTCAAAAAAAAGTGAACTCACTATTTTCAAACTAAAGCCAATTTAACTGAGAGAGTGTCATGAAATTATTATATTTTGAGGAAAGTTTAATTTACTCTAATAATTTTTTGCGTACGTCTAGTGTAAATGAACTAAAAGACGGGAAAAAATTTTAACTCTAATGAGAGTAAAAAAGTGTTTACTAAATTCGTACTTTCTCAGAAATGTTCATTATTCTTAAATTTTGTTAAATTTAATCTACACAGGCGCCCCCCGGATCAGAACTTCGTATGTCACTAAAAACATTCTTGCAATTTTGAAACTCCAATTTTGTTTCCTATCAACTACAAAATTTTCTTAGAAAAGTGAAAAAATTATTTATGTCTAAATAATTTTCTTGAATTTTTGCCGAAAAAATATTTAAATTATTTTTGTGATATCGGCGTGACTTACCCAGCGCTTGAAAATACTGTTTAGTTAAATAATTTCTAAAAGTATTCAAACATTTGTCTAAAATTATCAAAAAAGTTTCTTCCGTGTGGTTCACTGGTTTTTTCACTGCTGAGTGGTAAGACTTAGACTACTGGGAGCCATGCGGGGTTAATGTTAGCATGGCACGCCTTGCAGACAACAAAGTCGTGGTTCGACTCCTGCGTGCGACCAACACCGCAAAAATGTTTTCGCAGCGGTGATTATGCCACCTTCCTCTAAGTGGTTTTCATTACAAAGTGAATCGGCCGTTCGTACTCGGCCTATAAAAAGAGGTCCCTTTGTCATTGAGCTTAACCATTGGAATCGGGCAAGCTCTCGGCGAATAAGAGAGAAGTTCACAAGGACTGAATAGTCTAAGTGAGCCTGATACATCGAGCTGCTCCAATCTAAAGACTACTGGCAATGTAGCACGGAATACCCATGTCCTCAAAACAGGTAAACTTGATGTCGCTATTTTGATTTGGGAAACAAGCTACTTTTCTCTCTACTTGTATTATTCGCTCAAAAATATGAGTGTCATTGCAAGTTATTGTTAATTTCATAATATTATGAGGGATACCAGGATGCGTGCAATATATCTTGGACAGTGTTCTTCATATTTGGCCATGACAATTTCGAGAATGTTGTTAGCTTTTTCCAAATCAACTAATCGCAAATAAGTTACCTGTTTTGACGACATGTATTCCGATGTACATTACCAGTAGTCTAGATTAGGAAGCACCTCGAATGTATCAGGACTCACTTAGACTATTCAGTCCATTGTGAACTTCTTCTCTTACGCTGAGAGCTGCCCGATTCCATGTTAAGCTCAATGGACAAGGACCCCTTTTTATAGCCCGAGTACGAACGGCGTTTCGCACCTTGTAAATGAAGACCAACTTAGAGAAGGTGGGATAAATCACCGCTGAAAACATTTTTGGCTGTTCGTCGAAGCAAGGAGTCGAACCCGACGACTTTGTGTATGCAAAAGGCGTGGCATGCTAACCATGATACACCCCGCATGGCTCCCAGTAGTCCTAAGCTTCACGACTCTGCAACATGAAAAAAAACAGTGAATCGCCGACCAGGAAGGAAAACTTTTGATTAATTTAAGAAAATGTTTTGAATACTTTTAGGAAATTTTTAACTAAAGCAGTATTTCAAGCGCTGTAATCAAACGCCGATATTCACAAATAATTAAGTAAATATTTTTCGGCAAACTTCAAGAAAATTTATTAAGACATAAAATAATATTTTTTCAAACTTTTTTAAGAAAATTTTGAGTTTGAAAAGAAATAAAATTGAGTTCAAAATTTGCAGAATTTTTTAGTGAGCCATACGAAACGTATCATGATGGACGCTGTTTGTAGTAAAAATTTACAAAATTTTAAGAAAATAATAACTATTGTTCGTGAGAAGTCTACGAATTTAGTAAAACTTTTTACTTCATTTAAACGTAAATTTTTTCCCGTCTTTTAGTTCATTTAAACTAACTACGCAAAAAATTATTAGAGTAAACTTAAACTTTCTCCAAATATATATAATTTCAATGAACTAAAATATAGTTAAAAATGGCGAGTTAGTGACAATAGTGAGTTCGACTTTTTTGAGTGTGCTTGACCAAAGTTTTTTAAAAATAAAATGAGTTACCACTCACACGCTGGCAATAATCCTTCGATCTATTATCTCGCAGATATTTGCTTTGTGGCTCAGTAATAAAATTATTTGATCGAATAATACATTTAATGATACAAAAAAATTTCTGAGATTGATTTTTGATTTGACTTGTTTACCCAAAATTAAATTTTAAATTAAATTCTTTTTTTTAGAATTCCATAAAATTGTTAAATGTAAGAGTTTTGGATCTTGTTGTTCGTAAAGATCGATATCGTGACGGTACCTTAAATTTGTTTGTGGCCAAGACGATATGCTATGTTTTTTACGCATTTAATCTTCAACTTTTAAAAGTATTTCCAAATTTGTTTTTGTTTTTTATCTTCATACTCTGGCAATACAAACGATCATAGTATCAATGTCATACCAAGTTCTTTAAGATCCACCTCTTTTATAGGATCACGAAATACAATTGCTGCTCTCCAGCTGTAAGTCGAAAACAAGCGCTAGCCTGATGATTGACATCTGAATAAGAAAAGTCAAGACTTTTTTGGAATACAACGTAGACTGATTGGACATAACAATGAGCTCAATTGAAAGAATAAATAACCATTAATAATAACAGCAGCCATTGAATTTTTTTTTTTTGGTTTGGATGTTACAATGTAATCCATTACTAGCGAAAGTGAATAAAGTCCTGTTTTTGGGTTTTGCAAAAAAAAATTGGCAAAATTTTGTTGGTCAAACAATCTCAATATCGTTTAGGAGGTGTGTTCTTTACGAAAAGGAATTTGTTGTTAGCAAAATTGAATTTTCACTCAACAAAGCGATAAAAAAACAATACTAGCATTAAAAGTTCCGGGCCGTGGCCGAATCTGTAAAATAGCCCGCATCATATGAGATCCAAATATAAAAAGCGGTGGCCTATTTGTGGGTCCTAAAATAGTTTTTAGATTTAGAATTTTAGACAAATCACACTAAAACCACTTGTCAGATCGAGAAAAATCGGCCTATATGGGAGGCTTATAAACCAACCATGGGAACCTAGTCACACCTATATGGGAGCTATATCTAATCTGAACCGATTTCGAAGATTTTTTGTGGGTAAAGTTAGTACCATAAAATATTAGATTATGCCAAATTTGATTAAGATCGCCTAATAAATAAGTCTATTATGGTACAATATTTGAAAATCGGGTGGCTACTTATATATCTTTGCAGTCGAAGTAACCCACATAGGTCTCTGTTCATAGGAGAAAGTCTTTAACCCCGATCAGTTATATTACTTTGGAATGCTAAACATCATCAAAATTTTTGGAATTTTTTAAATTTTTTCTATAGGGCAAATCCTTAAACACCCACCAAAAAACTTTATTCTTAACGGTTAAAGTAGGCGTTAGCTAATTTTAGACATCCGTAGATAAAAGTCTGAAACCCGTCCGAAGGCCGATATCTCAGGAATCGAATCTATACAAGTAAGCAAAGTCTAGAATCAAACGGTGCCGAGTATATTATACCCTGCACCACTTTGTAGATCTAAATTTTCTGGCTCATACCCACGAATCGTCACCAGTCACGATGACGTGTAGCATTCCTTTAGACCAATCGACACGAGCCTTTTTTTTGAGAAATTGACATATTGCATGGGATCCAACTACGGTCGCCCCAGTTGGTAGAACTTCTCCAAAAATGGTAGATTTTTTACTGTTTGTAGGATTTGTAGAATTCTTGATGTTTTGGTAGATTTTGATAAAATATTAGATTATGCCAAATTTTGATTAAGATCGCCTAAATAAATAAGTCTATTATGGTACAATATTTGAAAATCGGGTGGCTACTTATATATCTTTGCAGTCGAAGTAAACCCACATAGGTCTCTGTTCATAGGAGAAATGTCTTTAACCCCGATCAGTTATATTACTTCTGAATGCTAAACATCATCAAAATTTTTGGAATTTTTTAAATTTTTCTATAGGGCAAATCCTTAAACACCCACCAAAAAACTTTAATTCTTAACGGTTTAAAGTAGGCGTTAGCTAATTTTAGACATCCGTAGATAAAAGTCTGAAACCCGTCGAAGGCCGATATCTCAGGAATCGAATCTATACAAGTAAGCAAGTCTAGAATCAAACGGTGCCGAGTATATTATACCCTGCCCACTTTTGTAGATCTAATTTTCTGGCTCATACCACGAATCGTCACCAGTCACGATGACGTGTAGCATTCCTTTAGACCAAATCGACACGAGCTTTTTTTTGAGAAATTGACATATTGGCATGGGATCCAACTAGCGGTCGCCCGCAGTTGGCTAGAACTTCTCCAAAAATGGTAGATTTTTTACTGTTTGTAGGATTTGTAGAATTCTTGATGTTTTGGTAGATTTTGCAAATTATTCCTTTCCAACTAAAGGGTACTTGGAAAAAATTTTTCTATAGAAATAAAAATTTGACCAAATTTTTTATAGCAATAACATTTCTGACAAAATTTTCTATAGAAATAACATTTTACAAAATTTTCTATAGCAATAAAATTTGGACAAAATTTTCTATAGAATTAAATTTTGATAAAATTTTCTATAGAAATAAAATTTCAACAAAATTTTTCTATAGAAATAAAATTTGGACAAAACTAAATTTTGATAAAAATTTCTATAGAAAAAAATTTTGAGAAAATTTTCTATTGAAATATATTTTTGACAACTTTTTTCTAATAGAAATAAGTTTAGAAATAAGTTTCTACAGAAATAAAATTTTGACACAATTTTCTATAGAAATAAAATTTTGACAAAATTTTCTATAGAAATAAAATTTTGACAAAATTTTCTATAGAAATAAAATTTTGACAAAATTTTCTATAGAAATAAAATGTTGACAAAATTTTGTATAGCAATAAAACTTGGACCAAATTTTCTATAAAACTAAATTTTGAGAAAATTTTCTATAGAAATAAAATTTTGAGAAAATTTTCTATAGAAATAAAATTTGGACAAATTTTCTATAAAACTAAATTTTGATAAAAATTTCTATAGAAATAAAATTTTGAGAAAATTTTCTATTGAAATAACATTTTGAGAAAATTTTCTATTGAAATAACATTTTGACAACATTTTCTAAAGAAATCAAATGTTGACAAAATTTTCTATAGAAATAACATTTTGACAAATTTTTCTATAAAAATAAAATTTTGACATAAGTTTCTACAGAAATAAAATTTTGACAAAATTTTCTATAGAAATAAAATTTTGACAAAGTTTTCTATAGAAATAAAATTTTGCAAAATTTTCAATAAAGATAAAATTTTGACAAAATTTTCTAAAAAATTAATTTCTAAAAATTTTTCAATAAAAATAAAATGTTGACATAAGTTTCTTACAATTTTCTATAAAAATAAAATTTTGTCAAAATTTTCTACAGAAATACTATTTTAACAAACCTTTTTATAGAAATAAAAATTTAACAAAAATTTCTATAGAAATAAAATTTTGACATAAGTTTCTTCAGAAATAAAATTATAAAAAATTTTCTATAGAAATAAAATCTTGACAAAATTTCTCTAATGATACAATTTTGACACTATTTTCTAATAAGATAAATTTTGACAAAAATGTCAAAAAAAAAAAATAACCTCTACAAATTTTTCAATAAAAATAAAATTTTGACATACGTTTCTACAGAAATTAAAGTTTGACAAAATTTTCTATAAAACAAATAAAACGTTGACAAAATTTTTTATATAAATAAAAATATGACAAAATTTTCTATAGAACTAAAATGTTGACACAATTTTCTATAGAAATAAAAATTTAACAAAATTTTCTATAGAACTAAAATGTTGACAAAATTTTCTATCAGAAATAAAATTTTGACAAAATTTTTATGAAGAAATAAAATGTTGACAAAATTTTCTATAGAAATAAAAATTTGACAAAATTTTCTATAGAAATAAAATTTTGACAAAATTTTCTAAAGAAATAAAATTTTGACACAATTTTCTATAGAAATAACATTTTGACAAATTTTCTATAGAAATAAAATTTTGACATAAGTTTCTACAGCCATAAAATTTTGACACAATCTTCTATATAAATAAAATTTTGACAAAGTTTTCTATAGAAATAAAATTTTGCCAACATTTTCTAAAGAAATAAAATTTTGACACAATTTTCTATTAAGATAAAATTTTGACAAAATTTTCTAAAAAATTAATTTCTAAAAATTTTTCAATAGAAATAAAATTTTGACATAAGTTTCTAAAATTTTCTATAAAATAAAATTTTGTCAAAATTTTCTATAGAAATACAATTTTAATAGACCTTATTATAGAAATAAAAATTTAACAAAATTTTCTATAGAATAAAATTTTGACATATAGTTTCTTCAGAAATAAAATTTTGACAAAATTTAAAAAAAATAACTTCTACAAATTTTTCAATAAAAATTAAATTTTGACAAACTTTTCTATAAAAATAAAATGTTGACAAAATTTGTTTATAGAAATAAAATTTTGACGTCAGTTGCCACACAAATAAAATTTTGACACAATTTTCTATAGAAATAAAATTTTGACAAAATTTTCTATAGAACTAAAATGTTGACAAAATTTTCTATAGAAATAAAATTTTGACAAAATTTTCTATGGAAATAAAATGTTGACAAAATTTTTCTAGTAAATAAAAATTTGACAATATTTTCTATAGAAATAAAATTTTGACAAAATTTTCTACAGAAATAAAATTTTGACACAATTTTCTATAAATATAAAGTTTTGACAAAATTTTCTATAACAATAAAATTTTGACAAAATTTTCAAAAAAATAATTTCTACAAATTTTTCAATAGCAATAAAATTTTGACAAAATTTTCTATGGAAATAAAATGTTGACAAATATTTCTATAGAAATAAAATTTTGACAAAATTTTCTATGGAAATAAAATTTTGACAAAATTTTCTACAGAAATAAAATTTTGACAAAATTTTCTAAAGAAATAAAATTTTGACACAATTTTCTATAAATATAAAGTTTTGACAAAATTTTCTATAACAATAAAAGTTTTGACAAAATTTTCAAAAAAATAATTTCTACAAATTTTTCAATAGAAATAAAATTTCGACATTCGTTTCCACAGAAATTAAATTTTGACAAATTTTTCTATAAAAATAAAATATTGTCAAAATTTTCTATAGAAATACAGTTTTATTAAACCTTTTATAAGAAATTAAATTTTGACAAAATTTGATGGACCCCAGATTTATACGAATACTGCTCCCTCAACTTATACCTCTTTTCACCTACTTTTTTAACACAATTCTGACTTCCAGCACTTATCCAACCATATGGAAGCATGCAAAGATTATTCCGATACCGAAATCTAATTCAGAGTCACGACCCATTGCTATTTTGTTGTTATGTTTGCTAAAGATGTTCGGAAAGATTTTACATAAACAGATATATGAATTATCTTCTTCATTGTAACTTGTTATCTGAAAGCGCAGTCCGGCTTTCGGCAGAGATCACAGTTGTGTGAGGTGCACTGATCGAAGTTTCAGAATCAATTAGGAAGAAATATTGATGAGACCATGTTAGTTTCTTGTCCTCTTTAGATCACTCAATAGGCGTTCGATGCTTGTTGATCACACAATGTTGTGTCTGAAACTTCAAAGATTTTTCAATTTCTCACCTACTGCTACCTCTCTTATTACTTCCTATCTTAACAATCGGTCATGGTCAGAAAATCGATGTAGTCACTAGTGCTAAGAATTTAGGAGTGGTATTCGGAAGCACCGTGTGCAAGGTTAGCACGCCCGCCTTGCATACACAAGGTCGTGGGTTCGATCCTGCTACGACCGAACACCCAAAAAAAGT
>PGFW01031612.1:1100-11170 GCA_003123925.1 Haematobia irritans | reverse complement strand
GACCACACCGACTAATAACTGACATACAGTTATGGCGAGATTAAGAAGATATGGGGAAGTGGCGTACTGCATGACCCAAATGCTCTCTGGCCACGGATATTTTCGAAAGTATCTGTATCATATGGGGAAATGCAACTCCGAGAACTGTAATTACGAAGAGAAAGAAGTCGCCTATTAAGCCGAACATACACTTTTTAGAAGTAGCCGGTGGCAGAACGACGGACAGCGCAGGAAGAAGAAATTGGAAATATAATCAGAAGATGGTACAGAGCTAGAGGAACCGGAGGGCCGTAGAGCGATTTGTAGAAAACGTTCTACGCAGGAAAAATACTGACATGGACATTACGACATGAGTAGTGTAAGCTTGACTATGGATGCGCTAGAAAGAGATGGTTACGGACCACGAGAGGTCCACCTCGAAGTAATTCAAAAGCGGTTCCGAGGTGGTAATCTACCGCAAGGGAAGAGGGATGGTGTGTGGTAGCATGGAGCCCGGCACACGAGTGGACCATGTCGGTTGCATAAGCATTTTCTTACCCTTACCCGCCAAAAAAATAATAATAATTAAATTTTATTAAAATTAAATTTGAAAAATTTTAATCTTTCCAAAACAAAACACTCTTAACTCGTTCAAACATTGTTGACTTGGATTGCCTGTATGAAACTCCGGATACCATTGACCACAACTCTTCCTCACAAAAAGTGTTGATTTACCTCGACAATTACTGTCAATGAAAATTGACACAGCCTGCCACCGTAGCAAACTTTAGCTGCTAACACTCGATAAGAAAAGCCAAATACCATATCATCAGAGTTACAAATAACTTTCTTTCATCTCATTTTGGTTTCTGTTAGGGGCCCGAGGTTGGAACTATAAATCTTATATTTAAGCCATATTTAGCCAATTGAATTATTTGAATTGTTTTTGAGGCTGTCCGTCCAGTGGGATATTCACCCATGATCTATCATTAATGCAAAATTATTGGTTGTTTACATTTTTGCAATATTTTCTCATGGACAATGTTTTAAATGTTGTGATTTCTTTGCAGGTGGTCCTCTCGGCCTGTTCATCGTATTTCCAGAGCCTATTTCTGGACCACCCCGAAAAACATCCCATTGTGATATTAAAGGACGTCCGTTTTGCCGAACTGCAAACCTTAGTAGAATTCATGTATAAAGGCGAAGTAAACGTGCAATATTGTCAGTTATCGGCACTGCTGAAAACGGCAGAGTCTTTAAAGGTAAGTCCAGCACGCGAACCCAACGGAGGCAGGGGTCTGTTATACACATTTCCTTGGTATCTTTGCAGGTCAAGGGTTTAGCAGAAATGACAAATCAGAATACAACCCTAAGAGAACCAGAACGTGAACCAGAACGTCTACGACCCCACTCACAACCCTGCAAGAGTAGTAATAGTTCATGTGACAGTCCCGTGGATGCCACTCTCTCCGGGCCTTCAACATCTGCGTCCAATATTGTCACATCGGCAGCTCAACAATCAGCTGCCGCCTCAGCATCCGCAGCACCCTCAATAGCCACAGCAGCAGCAACAACACCAACAAATGCCGCCTCTTCTACATCTGCCACTACAAATGCCACAAGCACAACAGCAGCATCAGCCGCCGCCACATCCGCCATTGCCAGCTCACTAAGTTCGAAACGCAGTAACACCAGCAATGAACCACCACAGTCAACAACTGAACGTTGTAGTCCCTCACCTCCGAAGAGAATTCATGTTAAACCGGTGGCCTCCATACAGGAACTACGTGGATCTCCACAACCCCTAGATCTCTATCAAAGACGTTTGGAACATCAACAGGAAGACACCAAGGAAAATTCCATTGTAAATAATGATAATGCCACAGCATCGACAACCACCACATCTCTGGCCAATGAAAAGATGGCAAGGAGTACAACACCTCAGAGTGCCAGTGGTAGTGGGACAATGGCAAAGCATCACTCGCATGGTGATGGTGATGGCGATACGATTATGAAACGCGAAGATAATGATCGCGATTCTGGTCGAGAAGGTGGAGGAGGGGCAGGGGAAAGATCATATCACTCACCAGACCGACTAAGCGCCATAGATGTCCACAGAGGCTTAACCCGCGAATGTGATGATTCGGTGGTGGAAAAAATCGAAGATGTAGAGGACGTTGACTATGGAGACGAAGAAATGGATCTAGACGATGATGGTGATAATAGTTCCGATGATGTGGCTGGATTAAATATGAAAATCCGCAGCAGTAGTTTGGCAGCCGCTTTGGTGAGCCCCAATTTACGAGCTGGTCTAGAGAGTAGTCTATGTGCACTTGGTGGTGTTCGTGATAGAGATCGTGACATAGAGGCGGGCGATTCGGCTCGTTCCACGCCCCTAACAGCTACAACTGCATTGGCTTTAGACTCACATTCACAACGTCCAGCGTCGCGTAGTTCACGAGACGGTTCGTGTTTAGATCGACCCAGTAGTAGGGGTGGTCACAGTGGTTTACCATCTACCTCGGCCACATCGTTAACAGGTGGTCTCAGTCCCGGTTCATCAGCGGCAGCAGCATTAGGTCTAGTTGGTGATACACTGGCTGGTCCATCAGGTTTGGGCCCAGTGCAGTCGGTGCCTTTGGTAAGTACTGGACATTTATTGTAATTGCATAAATTCTCGATCCGGGTCTCCGGGTTCTAGACCATAAAACGATGTCCGTCTGGCTGCCTATCTGTCTGTTTTAATCACACTGCAATCTTCAATCATGAAGCCATCGCTGGCTGGAAATATGCCAAACAAAACTGCTTGCAGTCAAAAATACGAGTTGCTGTAAATTCAAAGTTCGTAAGATGGCTTATAAAAAACCGAGTCCCTGATTTCTTAAAGCCAGCTATAACGCCGAAATTAATTCCGATTTGCTTGCAAATTCACAAGAGCTTAAATAGGTGTGCAGAACATGGTGTGTTCGGGTCGACGTTTTGCTTTACAGCGAACTCCTAGACAGACCACAATTTGTATGCAATTTACCGGAAATTGGAAATCTAAAGTATTTTGTGGCCATGTGCAAGTGTAACGAAGATTGGTTGTGGTTGCGTCCATGTTTCGGGTATAGCCCTCATATATCCCGAACTCCCAATTTGACTTCTAGGATCATAAAACTGCAATTTTCATTCGAATTTGCCTGGAATTGGAAATCTAGAGGTATTTGGTCCACCACAAAAGATGTTAAAGGATGACTGCTATCGGTCCATGTTTCGTATCTTCCCATATAGAACGATCCTCCGATTTGACATCTTGTGCGTCTAAATGTCCAATTCTTATCAAAATTAGCCTAAAATCTAGGGGCATAAACATTTAATAAAATTTTCTATAAACATTAAAATTTTAAAAAAAAATTTAAACAAAAATAAATTTGACAGAAATTTCATAAAATAAAATTTTTGACAAAATGTTCTATAAAAATAAAAGTTTTCTATAAAAATAAAATTTGACAAAGTTTCTGAAAGACAAAAAAAAATGTGTACAATAAATTTTGAGAAATTTATATAAATTCAATCTTTCAAAATTTAATTTTCATGCAAAAATAAAAACATTTAAATTTCGACACGTTTATTATTTCAAGGAATAATTATACACCAAAAATGAGGAAACATAATATATTATATGAAAAATAGTAAATAAGCTTCTTAAATAAAAAATTATTTTTTTTTTTTTTTAAGAAAAACATATTTTTATTTAACCATAAAAGTTTTAAAATAACTAATAGGTTAGGTTACGTTAGGTGGCAGCACATGTATGAGGCCCACTTAGACTATTCAGTCCATTGTGATACACATTGGTGAACTTCTCTTCTTATCACTAAGTGCTGCCGATTCCATGTAAAGCTCAATGAACAAGGACCTCCTTTTATTGCCGAGTCGAACGGCGTTCCACATTGCTGTGAAACCAACTTAGAGAAGCTTTAAAACCCTCAGAATGTCACCAGCATTACTGGGTGGGATAAATCCACCGCTGAAAAACTTTTTGGTGTTTCGTCGAAGCCAGGAATCGAACCCACGACCTTGCTGTATGCAAGGCGGCATGCTAACCCATTGCACCACGGTGGGCTTCCCAATTAAATAGCTTGATTTTTGGTTTAAAAATTCCCTACAAATTTTGGTAGATTGTATCCTTGGTACGAGTGACAACCGTTCGCTGTCATAGGGCGGAAGTATTTTTTTTTTAATGTCCGCTGCATTCATTTTCTCATTAATTTCTTTTTCAGATGTGATGATATTTCGAATTTATTTTTAAAAAACCTATAGAAACTATTGAGAAGTCTACTCAAAGCGATTTTTTTATAAGGCAAATGACCAATTGAAATATTAGTTTAAATGGATTTTGCAGTGTAATTTAAATGGGATATTAAAAAGATTTAAAAAATTTTTGGGCCAATTCCACATCAGATGAGAAATGGATCACTTGTCCATATATTTACTTGTTCAGAAATTTAAAATTTATTGCCCCTCTTTAGTTAGGGACCGAATATTTTGAAAGCCTTTGAACATTGGTGAAAAAACCCTTAAATAAAGCCTCTGAAAAAAAAAATTTGAAAATTTTCTTGAAAAGCATATATTAATTTTTTAAATACCGAGAAAAATATACTTCACCCACAAAAACAAATTTTTCTGGTTTGTCTGGTTTAAAGCTTAATCAGTTTCTTTATTCTTATAATACCAGTCTCTCACAAAAAAGGAAATCGGATTGCAAGTGAAGACGAAAACAAGCAATAGTCGTCATCTCAGCCACGCTCCGCCTCCGCCAGTGGTATTTTGGCGGTGAGCTTGGATTATCGTAACATGTTCATGAATCGGTAAGTGTCTCCTTTGTCTAGTTCATTTTATTCCATTGTTTTTCTATCTTGTTTTTATTCTCTCTAACTTTACAATATTCAAAAAAAAAAAAAACATATTTATCTATACCATATATAATTATATAATTTGTTATAAATTTGTCTATTTTTTCCGAAAATAAAAATATATAACAGAATACCGTTTTTTTAAATAATATTTTTTCGATTTTTATATAAAATCATTCCAAAACAAAAAAAAAAACTCTAAATCACAAAAACCTATTTTTTGCTCTTCGTCGTGTTCTTTGTCTATGAATTTGTTTTTTTTTTTTAGTTAATTTTTAATCCTTCATTCAAAATCAACAAAATATATGCAAAAAAAAAAATAAAACTAAACACTTTAAAATTGAATTGAATTTTCATATAGGGAAATAAAATCCCAGCATTTTTGTTTCCCAAATCACCACCCAAATCAATTCATCCCCTAGACCCAAAAACATCCAAAACAGAATGGCCTATAGTCCCTCACAATAAAATGACAAAGCAAAAACCGCAGGCAAACAACAACAACAAAAACAGCAACCCTTTAAGTCCATTATCCTACAGCTCAAAAAACATTCCCTTCAATTGAAATTGGTGAAATAGAAAAAACTACAAATTTGAAATTGCATGTTAAATTGAAATTTAGTTTGTTTTGATGTTTTTAGCCAAACAACCCGGTAAATTTTCACCGCGATGCTTCGTTAGAAGGTATTGCCCTCTACATTACTTGCTATGCTAAAACTAAATGTCCTATCTACCCCCAATACCACTATCACCATTTTTAATTCTGCACCTTTTGCTAGCGTCCCGCTTGTTCCGTACAGTGATTTATTATCCTGTAGCCTTTGAAAAATCTCTACCTAGTCTCTATGATTTACTTTGAAGCTGTTTTATTTCTATTTTTAAAACTTTTTTACCAAAAAAATACCCGTATTTTTCATATACAAATAATACAATCTAAAAACAATATATATTATTATTATATATATTTGTATGTATAAGTGATTTCTTTATGTTTTTATTTTAACACATATTGTTTTATCCTCATATGAATAATCTGCTCTTTAACTCTCCCCTAACGGTAGTTTTGTTTACTCTGGTACCTTAATACACTCGAGTGATTTGTTATAAAAAGACAGATGGAATGTGAAATTCAATTTTGCATACATTGAGCGCATGATAAAACTAAGAGAGAGAGAGTAGATTCTCAGTTTAACAGTTGTTAAAACAATTAGTAGCCAACATTTCTTGCATAAATGAGGTGAAATGGCATAGTTCTTAAAAAATTGATAATAATTTATTTAGTCTACTTTAAATTAAATTTATAATTATTTGATAAAATTACGATTTATTATAAAATATTAAAAATTAGTTCTACCTTATTAATATAATTAATAAAGTAATTTAAATAATTAATTATGTTGACTTATTAAAACTTAAATTAACAATACATGGTAAGCTTTTTCGATCTAAAAAAAATTAAATTGAAGCGTTAATAAATTTAAAATTAACACATAATTAAAAATATTTAAATTTATTTATGTTTGACCAAGGGTATATGTCTTTAATATTTTATTTGTTTAGGTAAGAACTAATAAATCTATCACATTTATTTAAATAAAAACAAATATTTTAATTACAAATTTCACAACATTTCGCCAACACTATTGTGGATTTTTAAGAAATTTGTTGTAAAAAACAATAATTGTTTATAAAAAATGATTTTCTATTTTAATTCCAAACAAAAGGAAGGTAATTTTGGCTTTCGTATATCGGATTTTATTATAAATAAACGATTACAATATTTCGTTTTATGAATTAAAAATAAATTCAATAAAATAATTGTCCAAAAAAAAATAGCTGTAATATAGATAGTTATAAATAAAGCCAATAAAAATAAAGAAATATATAGTTTAAAAAGTTTACAAAATTTGAAGTAAGTGGCTAAATTTGGGAGACCGTGGGTTTGCAATGTTAGCATGTCTCGCCTGCAGTACACAAGGCGTTCTTGGCTTCGAATTCGCTTGCCTTCGGACCGCAACCACCCAAAAAGCTTTTCACCTCAGCAATGCTGGTTACATTCTGAGCGTTTCAAAAGCTTTTCTAAAGTGTTCACGCAAAGGTGGAACCCGCCGTTCGACTCGGGCTATAAAAAAGGGAGGTCCCTTGTATTGAAGCTGAAAATGGAAAATTGGCAGCACTCTAGTTGATAAGGCAGAGAAAGTCACCAATGCTGGTAAATCACAATGCGACTGAATAGTCTAAGTAAGCCTGATACATCGGGCTGCCACCCTAATCCTAACCTAAACCTAGACTAAATTACAGAAACTGAATTTAATTATATTACAATTTTAAATTAATTAAAAAATAATAAAAAAACTTGAATTATCAAAAATGAGGAAATTAAATTAATAATAAAGAATTTTATTTTATTTAAAACAATTTTCATTTTTATTTTTAAAATGGTATGTATCATTATTTAATTAAGCATTAATGGCCTTTAAAGATGACTATTAGTAATCAACTTGATATGTTAGTTTTGTTTTAACCTAAATTTAATTATTTAATTAAATTTCAATTGAATCAATTAACGAAACATAAATTAAATGAAAGAATGAAAAAGTGCCTAGTAACTTATTTTTGCATTACTGAAATATCTCGGTAGCAATTATAAATAAATCTCATAAAATAAAATAAAATAGTTCATAATATAATACAATTATATATAAACAAATTTAGTGCCTGTTATCAAACATTAAATGAATTAATAAAATAAATGTAAAAACATTTATTAATATAAAATACGGAAATTTGAAACTTTGATAAATTAATGGTTAATATGAGTTGATTTATAACTTATGTTTATTAATTTATGAAATAATTTAAATTCTATTTTACTAAATTTAAATTGATTTTAAAGGTTTTTGTAAACTTATTTATTTGTTAAATTATATAAATAAATAAGATCAATTAATAAATAAATCATAATTAGTTGCGTTTAAATGAGTTATCTTTAATAAATTATACTAATTTCCAAAATTAAATCTAGCTCATAAAAAAACATGAGTTGATCTATTAATTTTATTTAGCTAACTTAAATTAAACTAAGTATAATAGTTACTGTAATATCAACACTTCATTGAGTCATTTGTTTACAGAGATAATTAAAGAAAAGCTTCCTCATTTTACAAAATTTTAACTTATTACAAATTCATCATTAGATTATCCATTTTATAAATTTATTAAAATTAATAAATATTATATTAATGCACAATAATCAAATACGAAATACGTATAAAGTTGCTGGCAATAGCCGACGTATCAATAACCTTTTTTTCGGACGATTCAAGTGTATCATTTTGGCGGTTATAATAACTACCCTATATTTATTCGATAATTTGGTTTTGATAGTTTGCCTGCAAGTGATTGGATGCTGGAGAGCAATGGAATTTCCGAAACAGCGTTTCCACCATACCATCTTGCGTCTTATTTCATGCATTTCACAACCATAATATTTCCTCCTGCTTAAGACTACACTTGTGAGTTTATTCCAATGCATGTTTTAAGTTGAAATCAAAAGCAACAAAATCTTTTGTAAAATATTTTAAAATGGCTAAAATTATACATGCATTATCTACATCAAATATATGAAATATAGAATGACTGAATTGTCCATGACTATTTATAATGAGAATCCAATTCTTCCTGATATAAATTTCTTAGGTAGATTTCTAAACGATTCTCATTTTAAAATTAAAGCCAAAATCACAGACCATTTCACAGTTATCCTTCTCTCAGCTATGCTCGTTATTATATTTTTGGGCAAACCGTCTGACCATTAGAAGAAGTTGCATAAACTCTAATTCTTTTATAGCGAATAGAAGACTAATCGTTGGAAGTTCGTGTGCCAGATCACTAACTTCTACTCAGCTATTAAAAGCTACACTAGCTTTGTAATTCATGCCAGATGCTATGTATTTTATAGATGTGCTACTATTACTAATCGCCATTTAAGGCTGTCATTTTAACTTTGTGTAACCTCATTCTCCATTGGCCAACTGGTCTTACTCAAATGATCTAGAGTGTTTAACTACCTACTTCCAACCGACCACCACCGACCTATGCATGCAATTTCTAACTTACAAAACTATTGTTTTTTAAAAGTTTTATGTTCGTCAGGTGTTCTACATATTTTTTTTTGTATTTTTCGAGTATTGTATTATAAACTTCAAGCTATGACAACCTGAATACATACAGACAATACATGCATTACGGCGACAGAGCGAGGAGAGAGAGAACTATATAGCGAAATTCGGCGCATGCTGACCATTTTCCTCAATTTTGTTATATTGTGTTATTTCCTTTTTGGATTTCTTTAGCTTTTATTGCTAGATTATGTTTTTATTCCTATTTTTTTATTAGTATGTTATTTGTCACATTTTTATTTTAATCGCGCTTTGGGGAATTTTTTTGATGTTGTATTCCACTTTGAGTTTACTTCCGTTTTCGTTTTGATTCTTTACAATCAGACATATCATGATCTGTAAAGGAATATATGGTCTATAATTATTAGCTAATATTTCCAGAAGATTAACCAAGGATTAAGTTATAAAGATGTATCAATGAATTTATAGTCCAATAAATAAACAAAACAATAGAAAAACGATAATTATTTTTGTGTTATATGAATTTGGAGATCAGCTTCGGGATCTGGTGTTTTAACTTGATTTGCCTATTAAAAACTGTGTCCCTCTTGAATAACAACTTTCTTCTACGATTTTTCGTGTGAAACCATCCAAACTACTCTCACTTAGGTAAAGTTGAATTTAACTTTGCTCTTACACAACACGTTGTGGCTACTTAAATAAATTTTATCATCCTAAAATGTAAAACAACATTTCTTTAATATATTTTAAAATGCCTGGGCATGGCACTATAAGAATTTTATCTAAAGAGAAATTGAAATTTTAGGGATAATAAATAATAGAAAGAAAACGTTTAGAATAATCAAGGTAATGTATGAAATATACATGTGCATTGTATACATAAGTAAATAAAAGTTTATAGTGAAGTATGACCTTACGTACTTTTTTACGCATGAATGATTTCCATTATGGAGTAGCACTTAATCTATTTGAAAAAATGTCTACTCTCAAAAAATAAAACACAAAAAAAAATTATACACCACTAAGATTACTTTATTATCTCTCTCTTTGG
>PGFW01031611.1:1855-18093 GCA_003123925.1 Haematobia irritans | reverse complement strand
TAAAGTACCGCTTACAGGGGCATAGAGATCTATGCGAGACTTTGAATTTGAACTCGAAGCTTTTGCAGACTTCCTATGTTGCAACCAAATTGAATGGTTACTTATCGGGTATTGGTGGACTAGAGCAATTTAAGGCAGAAGTCGATTCTATGGGTCTAACCCCTACCCAAAAAGAATACTGCAACTACTATGTTGAGAAGAATGAAGGTCAAGGTCTATATTGCTGATATAACTCAGTAGATGAGACAGGCTGTTCCACAATAAATGTTAAATTAAAAAAGTACACGTCCTAAATATGTCCATGTGCATGTTTATATGAATATATGTCATTTATAAAAGTGAAAGATGAAAAAAGTCAATATTTTTGATCAACTTTAAGATTGTGATGGAAATTTTCATGTATAAAAAAATCCATATTTATTTTACACAAATATGGATACCTTTTCATTTATGAATTATATCATTTTTGTCTAAGTTGAATTTATCTAATAAATATAAATACGACCAGCAGAAAAAATTTGTCAAAACAGCAAAACAAAAAAAGGTCTGCTGGCGACTACATTCGTTGTTTAGTGAAATACATACATTGTTATTTTTTAAACTCAATTATCCTAAACCATGTTAATTTTCGCTCAAAACACAAAAGGTACTATCGTAACGAATAAAAATATATCCAAAATATGCCTTATAAAAGCGTAAAATTTGAATATTTTTGGGAGGTGTTAAGAATACTAGAAAGCTAGCTCTTGTAAATCCTTTGGCTAAATTTTTACGAATTGGTTGCTAGATCATTACTTACATGCACCGACTGTTTTCCGCACTCTTATTGCCGTAGAATTTCAAAATAGTCGGATCTGAATATGGACAGCAATGATTGATAATACCGAAGTTTGCCATTGTGGCACATATCGATAAACAAAATTTCAACCATTACATACCTAAAATAAGACCTCTGTGTCACAAAGTTACAATTAAAATTTCATTATAGTTCAAATGGAATTTTTATTTATTAGGCTCGAATTTATTCGTGATAAACGAAGATAAATATCCAAAAGGACATTTGTATTTTAATCCCTTAGGATTGTCTGTCACATAGAGCCAGCTACACATGCTTTATGTAGAGTCGATTGCTGGTCGCGAACTTCTTCGCAAGCAATGCTATAACTTCATATCGTTTCTTTCATCTTTTTTGGCATGCTTTATTTTCATCAAGTGCAAATATATGTTGCAATTCCTCTGGATCGCTAATTTTTGAAATCCACTCTTGGACTTCAATTCATATTCGTTCTGAACTGCTTCTCTCAGCTGATATAAATGTTTTTCTGTTACGTGTTGTATTTCCATTAGACCTTTTACTATTTCAAATATAGTGTCATTAAGGAGGGAATTTGCCAACTCGGTGAGGAGTTCATATGAAATTCTGGATTGGTAAATCCTTTAATTAAGAATATAAATGATTAAATCTATATGTATGGCTAAATTGGATTTATGGATTCCTCTTCTATTTGTAAGAATTTTAATGTGTGCTGATTCTAACCAGGTAAAACTTTTGTTCCGGGACTTGAGACAAAGCCCTGCACAGGGTCAATAAAAAGTTTGTATATCTCCTTTATTTATTATTTATTTCCTTCTTTATTTATTTAAAGCTTTAAAATGGCACCAACATCATAAATAGTGGAGATATACTATTGACCTTTTGGAGGGATATATCTCAAGACCCGGATATTTCCGGGAAAAAGTTAAAATTTACATTGTTAGAATCAGCAATAATAAATTGCAACAACATCGGTGAGGGGTGCATAATGTACTGTACTGCCGGCTGAAGCTGGTTTTTGCATAGATTTGAGTTTGTCTACCAGCGAAATACAAATTTCCTTTGTAGGTATTCTGGGAAAGTTCAATCAATGGCAGGATCTACTTTATTGTCATTAGATTTTCGTTTAGCACACAGTCCATGTGTTGTGGAAAAAGTCAGACTGTTTTATTTTTTCCCCCCGTTATCCAGTTACTTCTGAGGAAGAGACTGTTTTATTTTAGTGTTGGGAAAGTAACGAGTATTTGATTACAAGTTACTCGTTACTGACGATAATTTTTTGAAGTACTCGTTACTAGTAAAAGAGTACGGCCAATATCTTCAATGCGAGTTTTTTTCTTCTTGACGGTAAGTAAGTTGGCGGTTTGGAAGTAAAAATTCTTGACTTCTTGGAAAATATTAATTGAAGTTTTCGAAAATCGTTTTATCAGTTAAAATAACACGAAAAGAAAGTGAAAAATTTCTTTAAAACGTTGACATTTGAAAAAATTTGCATTGGGTGTAGGTGGGAGCTATAATTTAAAGTATCACCATGGATCACGCTCATGCGAATAGTATGAATAAATAATGTCGTTGACTTCAGCTGGTTCCATCAATTGGTTTTCAGAGAAGGTACCCAAGCTTATTCAACAAAACCCTTGGAAAAATTTCAAATTGGTCTCTTCGATAAAAATGATTCGCTTAATATTTTCATACCACTGGTCATGCGATGGATTTAAAAAGTTTGGCAAATTGGGCAAGCATCAGTAATACCACAATGTCATTTAGATATACCCTGACGAAAATACCAAATAGTGGAATACGAAATTGGCTTCTAAAATTTGAGTGATTGGTGAATAATTCTTTTTCTAGACGATAACCCATAATATCTACAACACCACATTTTATAACACTAGAGATAATAAACTGGATAATCTAATTTGCTTTTCTATACTGTTTTAAGATTTAAAAAAAAGAGGAAGATATTATTAAAAGTGCCCACACATGTCTTTTTTAATGTTTTTTTTTTTTATAAAAGTAAACGCAATTCAAAGTACGAGTAGTCAAAAGTAATCAAAAATTTCCAACACTAAAATTTTATTTTGTTAGATTCCCAATAAAACACAGATGAGCCGTTTTTTCAAATGCCAAACAACTTTTCAGTTGTTTAGGGTAAAATATAATTTTCAACATATAATCTCAACTTGACTTGAAATAGCTCATCTTCAATACACTTCTTCAAATTGTTTGCGAATTACTGTCCAATTTTCAAAGTGACGAAATCTTTGAAAAGGTGTGAAGAAATATGAGAAAACTTTACAAAAACACTACCCTAAAATGGCAAACGTAAAAAACATGTGGTTTTATCAATTACTTTATTTGTGCAACGAAGTTCGCTGGTCAATTGCCAAGAGAATAAAAAATGGAAATTTTAGACAATAACCAACTAGTTTATAAAATTGTAAGTGAAAAATAAAAAGTGAAAATACAAAACTTTAAGGAAAGTCACGAAAGTTATATTTCTTTGCAGAAAACTGAAAATATGGATTCTAACGTTTCTTGAAAACATTAAAAAAGCTGGCCGATGAAAAAAATGCGTGACAATTAACTGGAACTGCTTCAAATAGTTTAATAATAATTGGTACGTCATTTGAAAGAATTAAAATCAACAGCTTTAGAGAAGTCACTAAATTTAAATCTCTTTTGCAGAAAACTAAAATCTTTGGATGCTAGCATTCTTGCAAACATTAAGAAGCTGACCAATGAAAAATGAGTGGCTTATCCGACAAGGAAAAATGTTTCCAGAAACAATTATAAGTGCAACCAATTTAGAAATTGTTAAAAACAACAAATTGTTGAAATCAACAACTTTGGATGAAAATGTGCATCATATCGTCAGTTTAATTCATTATGCTATTATCATTTCGTTTAAAATGGATATTTTTGTGAATTTCCTTCTGCTTGGAAATCAATTTCATACACGCGGTCCAGTACGTTCTCTAATTTCAATTTACCGCATGTTAATAATTTTAATGCTGGTTTTATGACACCAAAAGGAAGAAAACGAATTTTAATGCAAAAGTGTTTACTATAATGCTTTAAGATATTTAAAGGTTTGTTGTTTTTTTTTTGTTTTATTGTTGATATGTTTTATAAGATTATTATTTATCATTTGTATTGTAGTGTATTATGCAGTGGTAGTGTATTATTATATATTTTATTATTGATGAGAATGAATAAATTATACCAAAATTCCATAGATTTTGGCTTTGAGCTTTTCAATTTTGAAGTGGCGGATATCATTCATAGAAATTTAGGTTAAAAGTATTGCAACGATGTTAATTTTGGAAATGACTCGCATCGAAAATTTGCTTTTTGACAAAGTATTGATAGCGATGGATTTCAATTTGAGGAGAACACTTGCAGATATGTATTGCTAAATGTGGTTGAATTTCAACTGTTGAGGGTAATGTCTGTTTTTTGTGAGAACGCGATTTCTCAACAATTTTCCAACTTGAAATCATTACCCTAATTCCTTTGAAAAAATGTTTGAAAAATTGTTGAAATTTAGCATTTTTCAAACGTTTGTGTTTATTGGGTTCCCAATAAACACAGGGATTGAGCATTTTTCAAATGCAACAACTTTTCAGTTTGAGGGTAAATATAATTTTCAACATAAATTCAACTTGACTTGAAATAGCTCATCTTCAATACATCGCCAATTGTTTGCGAATTACTTCAAATTTGCCAAAATGTTGACGAATGCTTTGAAAAGGTGTTGAAGATAATATGAAAAAACACTACCCAAAAATGCAACGAAAAAACCATGTGGTTTTCAATACTTATTTGTGCAACGAAGTTCGTGGTCAATTGCAAGAAATAAAAAAAATGGAAAATTTTAGACAAATAACCAAATAGTTTATAAAAATAGGTAAGTGAAAATAAAAAGTGAAATTAAAACTTTAAAGAAGTCACTAAATGCTATATCTCTTTGCAGAAAAACTAAAATTATTGGACTTTTTCTACGTTCTTGAAACATTATAAAAGCTGACCGATGAAAAATAATGGTGGACACATTAACTGGAACTGGCTTTCAAATGTTATAATAATTGGTACGTCATATTGCTATTATCAGTTTAAAATGGGATATTTTGTGAATTCCTTCTGCTGGAAAATCAATTTCTAGACGCGGTCCAGTACGCTTCCTAATGTTCAAATTGCCCGCATTGTTAATAAATTTAATGCGTGTTTTAATGAACCAAAAGGAAGGAAAGCGAAATTATCATTGCAAAAGTGTTTTACAAATAAATGTTAAGAATTTAAAGTTTTGTTGTTTTGTTGTTTTCGTTCTTATTTTGTTGATAATGTTCAATAAAGATTATTATTTTTTCAATTGTTATTGTAGTGTATTATGTAGTGTAGGTTATTATTATATATTTTAATTTTCGACGAAAATAATAAATTATACAAAATTCATAGAATTTGGGCTTTGAACTTTTCAATTGAAATAGGGGATATCTAAATCCTTTGGCTAAATTTTTACGAATTGGTTGCTAGATCATTACTTACATGCACCGACTGTTTTCCGCACTCTTATTGCCGTAGAATTTCAAAATAGTCGGATCTGAATATGGACAGCAATGATTGATAATACCGAAGTTTGCCATTGTGGCACATATCGATAAACAAAATTTCAACATTACATACCTAAACTAAGACCTCTGTGTCACAAAGTTACAATTAAAATTTCATTATAGTTCAAATGGAATTTTTATTTATTAGGCTCGAATTTTATTCGTGATAAACGAAGAATAAAATCCAAAAGGAACATTTGTATTTTAATCTCCTTAGGATTGTCTGTCACATAGAAGCCAGCTACACATGCTTTATGTAGAGTCGATTGCTGGTCGCGAACCTTCTCGTCAAGCAATGCTATCAACTTCATATCGGTTTCTTTCATCTTTTTGGCATGCTTTATTTTCATCAAGTGCAATATATGTTGCAATTCCTCTGGATCGCTAATTTTTGAAATCCACTCTTGGACTTCAATTTCATATTCGTTCTGAACCTGTTCTCTCAGCTGATATAAATGTTTTTCTGTTACGTGTTGTATTTCCATTAGACCTTTTACTATTTCAAATATAGTGTCATTAAGGAGGGAATTTGCCAACTCGGTGAGGATTCGATTACTGAAGATTGCGTGGAGTTGGTGGTAACCCTGTATTAAGGAGATTAAAGTTACCTTAATCAAGGTATTGTAGGCCTAAATTGGGTGAGTTTGATGTGGAGTCTCTTCGTAGTTTGTCAAGGAATGTTCTAATGTGTGCTGATTCTAACAGGTAAAACTTTTTGGTCCGGGACTTGCATCACGTCGGCAAAAAAAGTTTGTATACTTCCTTTCATTTATTAATTTATTGTACTTCTTCTGCATTTTTCCGCCGTTGGCCTGTTAGGCCCTTTAAAATGGCACCAACATCATAAATAGTGGAGATATACTATTGACCTTTTGGAGGGATATATCTCAAGACCCGGATATTTCCGGGAAAAAGTTAAAATTTACCTTGTTAGAATCAGCAATAATAAATTCAAACAAATCGGTGAGGGGTGCATAATGTACTTACTCCGGCAACTGGTTTTGCATAGATTTGAGTTTGTCTACCAGGAAATACAATTTCCTTTGTAGGTATTCTGGTGAAAGTTCATCAATGGCAGGATCTACTTTATTGTCATTAGATTCTTCGTTTAGCACACAGTCCATTGTGTTTGGAAAAAGTCAGACTGTTTTATTTTTTTCCCCCCGTTGACCAGTTACTTCTGAGGAAGAGACTGTTTTTTTCAAATGCAAACAACTTTTTCAGTTTGAGGTAAATGTAAATTTTCAATAATAAATTCAACTTGACTTGATAACAGCTCATCTTCATACATCTTCAAAATTGGTTGCCGAACTTACATTCAATTTGTTTATAAATAATGTTTAAGATATTTAAATTTTTTTGTTGTTTGCTCTTATTTGTTGATATGTTTAATAAGATATTTATTTTTCAATTAGTATTGTAGTGTATTGTGTAGTGTATGTATTATGTTTGAAAAATTTTTGGAAAAGTTTAGCCGATTTTTCAAAACGTTTGTGTTGTATTGGGTAAATTTAAGCAAGCAAGTTAGTAGAGTTTCCCGCTGGCAGTAAACGAGACACGCAAGGAAAACTTTGGCAAAACATCGCTGGGATTTGTTAATATTGAACCATTTTGCATTTTGACATAAAAGTAGTGTTTAAAGTGCTTTATAGTTTATGTTTCTCCTTCGTTTATTTTCAAAATACAATTATAATGCGCATTAGTCTTAAAATTGCTTTAATAGGTAAGTGTAGACAAACTTTCTTTCAAACACCAAAAATAAATGGTTTAATTATCGACCGATAAATTTCGCTGAAATCAACGCTTTTGAATAGTATCGAAAAAGTTGAGGGAATGAATTAAAATTTTCATTCAACGATAATCATCTTATTTCCATTTATTTTATTTGAAAATGTCCCATAAACACAAGGCAGAAAAAGGGTAACAATTGCTTTGCGTTTTCAGTAACAACTGCTGTCGCGTTCTAGATAGTGCAGATACTCAACATCTCAAAGCCAAAAATTTGCTCGTGGTCTATAAAGTGTAAATAAAAAAATTTAATATCTTTAATATTATATTCCGTTTATATCTCGCCTGTATGGGTAACTTCCGAAATCACGGATGTAGTAGCAAGCTGTAAAATGTACTTAAATGGATCATCGGCGAAACTAATTAAAAATTGTCACCAACCAAATTTAAAATATTCAAATATTTTCGTAAAAAAGTAAATTCTATATCTCAACGCACCTCGCCTCCTACGTCGTTGGAACATGAATAGTTGTTCACTGTAACAATAAATTATTCCAAACATCTCCTTATGAATTCATAAAATAATAAAACGGCGATATAAACGTGGTTAATGAATTTGTATTTCTCTCTATGAATTTAACGTTTAGATATGGAGAATTAACAGAACTGTTTTCTTTCTGATATACGTCAGCAAAATAGTTTTGTGAATGGAAAACTACCGAATTAACAAAATAATAAGACTACAACAAAAAATATATAGTGCGTGTAAAATAGCTACGAATATAAAAACAAAACATGAATAAGCTAACGAAACTTTCATTAAGTGCCGATTTATCTTAACAATTAGCACATATATTTTATAAGCAATACAATTTGTTTTTTCGAAACAACATTATCATAAGCAGGGGCCAATCTAAAAACTTAAACATTAAATTAAATTAGAAACTTCTAATTACAATGTAAACACATATATGCACACTTCAAGAGACTCTTGGGATGTTATTGAATAAACGCCGGGACCCCACCATGATTCGCAGATCGAATGGTTTGAAAGTCGCTTAAAAACTGGACTGGGAGGTTCTACACAATTATAGCTGAAGAAGCCGTTGGGTTGAACTCGCTGATGATTTAATTGAGCAGAGGCTGCGCTGAATGCAAAAACAAAATGTTTGAAATATTTCAAGAATTTAATAGTAATTAGATGAATAGTTTACCGGTACTATTGTTATTAGCATCAAGTGTGGGTGTTAATAGTATTTGTGGCGTTTCGGTCATAGGGGTTTATGGGGCAACTACTATATTCGCAGGCTGTAAAACGAAAAATATTAGGTTTTGTTATTTTGAATTATTTTCCTTGCAAATACAACCACTTACAATCGTTTATTATTTAATTATCTCCCTCGTGTTTGGCGTCAACACTTCTCTTCGATAATTTTGGGATGGCTGATCTCTTTGTTTGAAAACTTGGCTTGGTAACACTATTGGATAAAAATAAAATGTGATATTTAAACAGGCTTTATGTTAATAAAAGTATTTACTTTCAAGAGATCAAATACACCCAAACATAACCACGTATATGGCCTTAGGCAATAAATTCAAACTTAAATAGTCGTAATAATTGTACTGTAATACAAATTTGAGTACATATGTGAAAAATCTAAAAAAAAAACAGCGCTCTTATCTATTCGTTATTCGCTAGGCGAAGAAAATGCATTACACAAAAACAATGTCTGTATCTGTATCAATTACGCTCTACATGTTAAATGATCATCCAGCAAAAATGATGTATGTACACGGTTTTGACTTGGCAGGGAAGAACCTCGAAGAAAATTGTTTCCCGTAAAAAGAAAACTAAAAACTAACCACGCTGGTGTCTAAAAATCTTTCATTTGTATTCTTTGCATCAAAATGTCTGCATTTGGTTAAGTAATTAAGCATTAAATATGAGAATAGAAACTGTATTTCTTGAAATGGAAAGCGTGGCGGTGGTGCAATGTTCTCTGTATCAAGTGCATTAACCTTTACAATACCTTAAGTTTCTCTGGACTGTTTGGCGTCGTTTGTTACGTCTGCCGCTTTCTTGATTGTTTCAAAATTTTCAAAAATTTTGTGATAAAACCTGAAAATAAAATTCCTAATTTAATTTCAAATTGAAAAATAACCGCCTTTTTGGCTCCATAAACAAAACGCGGATATAAACTAACTCTCTACTTCGTCGACCAATTCTCACGACTCTCCCCGTGCTTGATTGCCGCTGAAGCGCATTTGACTTTAACGCTCCACAAATTTTCATGTGTGACATAACAATTCAAATAACGACATCGTTGTTAACAACTAGACACTCCTTCACAACTTCAGATCCTTTTCAACATGATGAAATGCCAATGGGATGGACAGGATGTTTTTACTTACCCCTACGTGTTTTAGCTACTATTTTACTGGGACCTTTGGAAACCGTATACATCTTCTTTATAGGAACTTTTTGAACAACTACAAGTGTTGGCTTTCTGTTTATATCAGTAGTAATTATTTCGTAATATGTATTATCGAATGCCGCCCGAGGAACCACAGGGGGTATACACTTCTATGTAATAATTTTGTAAATTGTAGTAATAGAAAAAGTAACGTAGTAATTCTCGTAGGCACGATTTAACAACTGAAAAGGAGAGAGGAGATAAAAGAAATGCAGGCTTGTGTGTTCTGGCTGGCTATTGAGGGCGAGCTCTAACACGAGTATTTTGTAAATTCTTTACAATGCTATGTGAATGATAAAGAAACTGTCATACAAATTGATTTCAGCAGGTGGCCAATCGCGTTATAGCTCATACACATTACACTTCCAAAATCCACTTAAGTAAGATTTCAACTGTCAATTGGCCTTATAAACACGGATTTTCAAATCTACTTTTAGTTCGATTTCGTGGCCTAAATGTGAATGGGCTATTACATGTTGCCAGAATCGCCTTTTGGTTAGCCATTTAAAGATGCTGAGAATTAAATTTTAAATATTTTCTTGCAGAGATGTTATGCTTTAGCTTTTTTTCCGCCGCTCTGAATAGAACTGCTAAACATGTTTGAATTTAATTTTTTTTTTCGATTTTCAGTTATAAAAAAACACTTAATTCGACAAAACGTAGTATTTTTAACTATAGCATAGTAACATTTCGAATCACTCCCAAATTTTCTAATACGTCAAAATGTTTCGTCTGTTTTCAATTTTTAATTTCTTTTGTCATTAGGAGTTTTCCTCGTGTCTATTCCTTTGTTATTTTCGCCCAAATTGAGAAAAAAAAATACATTAAATGCAATCGCGCGAAAACCAAGACGGCGGAAGTTCGAGTTCCGCACTCAGATCCCAACCTGTAAACGAGATAGTCAAGGATATACTCTGCCAATACTGAATAGTAATGATCTTACGTTAATTTTTATGCATCTTGCCTGTAAATTTACGTTATTAGCTAAAATAACGGAATTATCGGCCGAAAAGATATTTGGCTCATGAGAATATATGATAAATTAAATACGACTCGTCGTAAAAGTCAAGAGAACGCTGCAAAATACTGGCAAAAATCTCTAACTTGGAAATTAAATAAACTGGCAAATGGAGAATTCGGGAATTGAAATTTAAAATGTAAGCAGGCAATTTCTAACGAAGTCTACCCGAGTTGCCCAAATATATTCATAACGAGACGAAATTTTAAAATGTGGAATCAAAAATATCTACGCTAAAGGGAGATTGTGAAAAAGGACAATATCCAATAATGAAATAATTCGTATGGTTAAATATTTACAATACAGAAAAGAATACATGTACAAGAAGGTAATATTTGGGTTACAAAACATTTTTGAAAACATTTTAGTCCCCACGATTATGTTTCTGCACAGGACTTGGAGCAATGTAAATTGGTGGAGTAATAAAACATAATGGAATAACATTATTCTTAATCCCTAAGATATATTTTTAATAAAACATTTTTAAGCTTCTTCAAAAAATCTTTTAAATTAATGTAATTTTCAACTACCAATGAACATTAGAGGCTTATCTGTTTTTTTCAAGCCAAAGTAATTTTCCCGCTTCTGTATGTAATTTCTCCATGTTACTTTCATAGGTTATCAACGTTCTCCTTCAAGAATATTTCTCATAAGTTTGGTTTACCTTTCGAATATTTTATGATGAAGGTGTCATCTAGTTCAAATGGTATACTACCACTGTAGTCCAATCACAAGAAAGCTTCAATTTACTACATAAATTAACGATTTGCTGTAGGTGAATTCTTTTCAATCCACTAGAATAAAAAAACATATGTTATATCGTTTATTTATTCGCTTAATTATCTTCCTACCGTACGCGACTGGCGACTTTTCGCTGCATAGGCAGTTGCTTATAAACTCAAAACTTTGATGCGAATATTTAAACTGAAAAAGAAAATTCTTTCGTATTAGATCATACATTTAGGTTACTTGTAGAAGTTGCTTTAACGCTTTTCCAATTTATGTAAAAATTATACACCATTTTTGCGCGACAATGATAGCCAAATGCAAGCTGTACAGCCACCAAAAATAACTCCCTGGACGTATCCATGCACTTCAGACACTCCATGTATTTTTGGCGATGACGGTGGTGATTTCAACTGTATCTTGGTGTCTTCATTAAATTTAGGTCGGTATCGTGCGGGTGTAATTTCCTGTAAACATCTTTGAGGGTACCAAAATGCGATGGAAGCATGAAACCACACGGTGTATCGAAGCAAGTATTATTGCAAGAAACGTCCTTATATCTTGAAAAATATAAATTAGATGACCTAATTGGCTTTGACTTATTGAGCGGCTGCCAAAAAGAATAGGCTGTCGTCATTTTGCTAACGATGTTGCAGAGTAATCCGTCTTTCTTTATACATCCTCACAAAATTGAGATATAAGATGATTCGGTCTATTTAGTAAGATTTAAAAGTTGTCTTAGGATTGATTTATTGAATTTTAGATTTGTAGCTTACTCGTGCTTGTCAAATGTAAAGAAAATTAAAAATTTACAAATCAAACCAACGACATTGCATATATTCCCATTCTGGCAAATTAGGGTAAGTTGGCAAATAATATCAGTGCAACTGAAAAATCGTTTATGGAAGTCATGGCACCGAACATTGCAGAAGTTGGTCGCATTGTTTAAATGGTATACTGCAATATTATCGGATCTATGCGAAATAGCGCTTAGCGGCCCACACCAAAGAAACGTTATTTCTTTCCTTTTACGGCGTTGTTGTCTTTCTATAGCTGTTGTGAGGTACATGGTGCGTCCGAGTCAACTGCTATGATCATTTTCATAATTGTTTTCATCGGCTCCCAAGAAAATTTCAGGAACACCGCACTTCCAGCACGTTATTAGACTAAGCAATATCGTTTAGTTTTAATATTGAATGCATATTTGGCTGGGCTGCAAATTAACTGAATGGCCAATTGAAATATGGTCACATTTTATTCGCTTGCGGTGGTATAACTGGATATTTGTGAGCGAGGATCGCCCATATCAAAAGACATGTGTGAGTATTGGCTAATTGCCAATATTGTGATATTTCCACTTTTGAATGTACAAAATTATTAAGCTTATTACTAAAAATAATTTTTTGATAATACCTAACAAATTTTCATCGTCCGCGTTGAATTCTTCAGATATTTGAATTTACGACGAATTATTTCATTACCAATATGTAACGCGTAAGTCGTCGTATTAATGAAAACACAGTGCGAACACTTGATAAAGTAAGTAAGGTTAGTGTAGGAACGGCAAAAGTAGTAGCAGTAGCATCGCCCTAAACGTGAAACACGCGGCCTAATGTGGAACACCGTCAAGTAACGTGAACACGGCTTTTACTGTTACTTTATTAAAACAGCGAGCGAATTAACTCACGAAATTCCACGAGATTTCGGCATGAACTTTATGGGAATATGATTTCTTTTCATTTATAATTTGATTTTTCAGGAAAATTAATCGCGACCCCAATAAAGTGATTTTCACTCGAAACGAACATAAGTATCCAGTCACTTAAATTAGTATTCATATTACATAACCTTTTAATTGGACAACTTTTTGAAAAATTACATAAACATCCAAATAAACACAAAGTTTGAAAAATGCTAATTTCAACAATTTTTCAAACATTAGGTAATCTTCAAAGGGAATTGTATGAGAAATCGCGTTCTCGACAAAAAAACAGACAATTCCCTTCCAACAGTAAGAATTGCACCCATTAGCAATGAATGTTCTCAGGTGTTATCGCTAAATTGAAATGCATCGCTAACTACGAAAAATTTCTCAAAGAACTTTTCGATGCGGAGTCAAATTAATAAATAAATTAAATTTCATGTTCAAATACTTCTTCAACCAAATTTGTATGAAATGATGTCCCCGATTGGTTCAATTGACAGAGTCAAAGAGCCAAAATTCTATGAATTTTGTATAATTTATTAATTTTGCGTCAAATAAATAAAGTATATAACTACATACACGAACATCAATAACTATTGAAAAATAATAATCTTATAATGACGATAGCAACAAATAAGAACAAACACAGAACAACAAAACTTTAAATATCTTAAACATTATTGTGATAACACTGTTTTGCATATGATAATGTCGATTTCCTTCCTGTTTGGAATTTTATGACAAGTTTTTAATCTATACGATTAAAAATTAATTAATATGAAAGCATATCTGAAATTAGGAACGTGCTGAGCGTGTAGAATACATTTCCAGCAGAAGGAATTCCACATAATATCCAGTTTAAACTGATAAAAGGATGTACATTAAACTGACGATGTGATGCACATATTCATCCAGAAGTTCGTGATGCAATAATATCAAGTTTTTGAACAATTTTAATTGGTTTGGCAGCTTTGTGAAGATGTTTCTGGATACTTTTTCTGTCGATAAGTCACTCATTTTTCATGGGGCCAGCTTCTTATGTTTTGCAAGAATGTAACATCGCAAAGATTTTAGTTTCTGCAAATTTAAATTAGTGACTTCTCTAAGTGGATTTATATTTTGTGGGCGCCGACACGCTATTGACTTACCAAAATTATTATAAAACTATTTTGAAGGCAGTTCCAGTTAATTGTCCCAACCTTTTTCCACGGTCCAAGCTTTTTACATGTTTTCAAGAAACCGTAGCAATCCAAATTTCAGTTTCCTGGGCAAAGAACCTTACATTTAGTGACTCTTTAAAGTTTTATTTCATGTTTTATTTCACTTACCTATTTTATATAAACTATTTGGTTATGTGTCTAAAATTTTTCCAATTTTTTTATTTCTTGCAATTGACCACGATCTCGTTGCACCAAATAAGTATTGGAAAACCAATGGTTTTTGCGTTGCATTTTGGGGGGAGTGTTTTGTATCTAATATTATCTTTCAACAACCTTTTCAATAGATTTCGTCCAACATTTTGGCAAATTGAAGTAATTCGCAACAAATTTAAGTGTATTGAAGATGACTATTCAAGTCAAGTTATTAATGGTTGAAATTTATATATTTATCCTCAAACTGAAAAAGTTGTTGGGCATTTGAAAAAACGCTCCATCTCTGTGTTTGTTGGGGAATAGTTTTTGCGTTGCATTTTAAGGCCGTAGTGTTTTTGTTCAAAGTTTTCTCATCATTATCTTCAAACACCTTTTCCAATGATTTCGTCAAAACATTTTGGCAAATTGAATGTAATTCCAAACCAATTTGAGAGATGGTATTGAAGATGAGCTGTTTCCAAGTCAAGTTGAAATTTTATATTGAAAAATTATCATTTACCCTAAGCGTATGCACCTCTAGCGAAATTTTTCGTCGTAAGGCAAAATGTATTTAAGTCTAGCAACAAAAAAGCAGGCTGTGTGGCACAAATTTTTAAAAACCAGCTAAATCGCTTTTAAAAAATTGTTATATATATGTTCCAAATATTCCTCAAATAAAATTGTTTGTTATTTACAGACCTTTTAAAACTTTTACGCACACAATGATTGTAATAAAATTAAATGTTTGCTGCCAAAATATGCTTTTGACAACCTGTTATTATCAAATTAGAGGTGCGTACCAGCTTACGAAATTGACGCTACCGAAAAATTTCGTTAGGCAATAGAATAGGCAATGCATTTCTTATGAATGAAGATTTTCCGGCTAGAGGTGCATACCGGCGCTTCAAATGAAAAGTTGTTTGCATTTGAAAAAACGGCTCATCCTGTGTTTTATTTTCTTGTGGCTACATTATTTGCACCTAAACAAACAAAATCTAAACAAAATAAAATAGTGTTGAAATTTTGATTACTTTTGACTACTCGTACTCTGTTACTTTTGAATTGAGTATGTTACTATCTTAATTAAAAAAAAAAAATTAAAAAAGACATTGTGGGCACTTTTTAATAATATCTTCCTCTTTTTTAAATTTAAAAACAGTATAGAAAAGCAAATTACATTATCCAGTTTTATTCTAGTGTTATAAAATGTGGTGTTGTAGATATATGGGTCTCGTTAGAAAAAGATTTTCACCAATCATTCAAATTTTTAGAGCCAATTTCGTATTCACTATTTGGTATTTTTTCGTCAGGGTATATCTAAATGACATTGTGTATTACTGATGCTTGCAATTTGCCAACTTTTTAAATCCACCATTGACAGTGGATGAAAATATTAAGCGATCATTTTTATCGTGAGACCCAATGTTGAAATTTTCCAAGGGTTTTTGAATAAGCTTGGGTACCTTCTCTGAAAACAATTGGATTGAACCAGCTGAAGTCAACGACATTATTATTCATACTATTCGCATGAGACGTGATCCATGTGATGCTTTCAAATGCAAGTTTTTAAGCAAATCAATAAATTTTCACTTTCTTCAAAGAAGAAAGATATTTCTTTTTCGTGTTATTTTAACTGATAAAACGATTTTCGAAAACTTCAATTAATATTTTCCAAGAAGTCAAGAATTTTACTTCCAAACCGCCAACTTACTTACCGTCAGAAGAAAAAAACTGGCATTGAGTACTCTTTTACTAGTAACGAGTAAACTTGTAATCAAATACTCGTTACTTTTCCCAACCATAAAAAT
>PGFW01031600.1:8362-25138 GCA_003123925.1 Haematobia irritans | reverse complement strand
CGACATATATAGACCTTATGATGAAAATACAGTGATAGTTAGGCATTGGTTGTAGGTCGTTTTTTGGCTAACACTGGCCAAAACTAATACCATTCGTTTAAATAGGACATCAATGTAAGCCACAATTATAAAATATAGCTGCAAAGACCACGTAGTGTAATTTTCGCTCCTCCAAGAGTAGCCTCAAATTCAAAACACAAAAGGGATCTCCGGAGATTCACACCGCGCTAATATTATAATAGTGTGGGCGCGCCTATATCAATAATCACAATATTTTGTGGACTGATTATCTAAGCAGGAAACATTTTTTGGCATGGTTTTGTCATGAGAAATAGGTTCCCAAATAAAAATAATAGGTTGTTGTATATGTTTCAACAACTTGTATCGCCAAATTTTTCAACTCTAGGAATCGGCATTATAGAATGGTTATGCGTTCTCCAAAAGAGCAACCTTGAGGAATTCAAATCTGAGGTATAGTGAAGGTTTTATTTTATGATAATGGGAGCTTATATATTTAATAACACTCTAGGTCTCTCTTTCTAAACACATTATAAATGTTGCAGACTCAAAGATCAAGGTAGATATACCTAATTCCTGATACTAAGGATTTGTTTGTGAATTGTCAACAGATAACATAACTTGTAACATTTCAGCGTAACAGATTTAACATGTATATGTCCCGCAGTATGCGCTAAATGCTATCTAACCGGACATTGTGTAAGAATGTCTTGGCTCCTATACAGATGGATCTCCGCTTGCGTAAGGATAAAATATGTCCTAGGGTACCTAGAATATAAGTGTAGGAGGACGATCAACTAATCACTTTTTATCGTATCTGATATGTTTGACTTTAACGGTGTCCTCCGTATGGGGGGACAGGGGGAAGTATGGGTTAAAAAATCACAAAAAAACAAACGAAGCGTTGATGGAAATTATATTGAGAGAACCGTAGGTAATCTCAGATCCTAAAATTGTGTTTTTTAGTGTGATATTATATAGGAATTTTAATATACTGGGCAGACACCCTTGGAACAAGATAACCCATATATGATACTTCATAGAATCAGAGTTCATGCTTTTCCTAATTTATGGCTGCCCCAATAAGAGCTCACCCGAGGTCAAATCTGGTGTGATATCGGTTTTTTAATTACTGTCTTCTCAGAGAGACCGGCATCATAATAACAAAACTGTCGATAAAATAATATTTTGATGTTGTCATGTAAAAAAATATTATGCAAAACTAGAATGAGAACGCACACTAGGAAAGCGTTATATTGTCTTTAGGTAACGGTTTTCGAAGATGTGAATACGCAATTTCGTATGCTCTGAGTCATAACGGAAGAGTAGCGAATAAAGATATATTATATAACACTCCCCTCTTAGCCCGCATAAGTGGATTTGGATCGGGTCTGATTCGGATGAAAATTTGCATTTACTCTCTATAGATGAGGCTGAAGACATTTTGACGTCGTGTGGTAAAAGTAAACAGTTGTATCCGCAATAGCTAAACTCAGAGGGGCGAGAAATCGATTCGTAATACTTGTTATGGTCTAGGGGTCTGAAGCAATAATGCTGGACTAATTATCGTCGGAATGGTCCACTCCATTTACGCAGTAGCACATTGTGGAACAACTTATTAATGCGACCTGGTTGTTCCAAGAAAATTTTGGATTGGCGATTAGCTCTGCTAACACCGATGTTACCAAACTTTTATAAGGAGCGTCATCGGAGATGAACAAAATTTCTATTACCTATTCGGCCTGGAGAGGAATTCGGCTCAAAGCTCAGAAGAGTTGGTTTGTAGGGTCCGTTTGATATTGCGCGCTAATGACCATGCAAAACGCTATCCACCGGTCAGAAAACATGTGGCCAGCTATAATATGGCCCATTTTGACAATGACCCCATATATAGCCGGATCCCCAGATTTGACCTTCGCCCGCTAAGCAAACAATACAATTAACAATCTCAAGCTATCGCTGCGCTTGAAGTTGGTACTGTGCGATTAGTTTTAGCATTGTTTCGTTCGGTGGTCTCTAACGTACCATGAGTGATGCATAGAATCATACGCGAGGAATCAATAATCAGCGTCGCCGATAAAATGACCTCAGGACGATACTCAAAATTCTCACGACCGAACTCAAGAATAGCTCAATAATAAAATCGATCCCCAGATTGTCCTCCCGGCGACTGCTCTTGAGGAGGGGGCCTCATTATAGAAATATTCCGATTTCTCGATCGTGTTCTGATAAATACTGTGAAGTAGCGTAAGTTACGCTCCTATAGCTATGTTCTTATCTAGAGATAAACAAAGAGAACACGCAAGAAATTGCACCATAAAATCCGTCCAAATAATTTACCATTTTCATTATCCTCCTCATTTAATGGATTATTAAAAATATTACTACATAACGTCAGTAAAGAATCAAAATATTTCAAATAGTAGATACTAAATATAATTCTGTGGATAACCGGTCTATATGTTGAGTTGTATCATGTTATCGGAAATCTGTTTTTATTGATTATAGAGCCAATTAATAGTTCGAATAATGCCTGCTTAGATTAAATCTTATTTTCTAGGTTTAATGGTCTATATTATTTGAATAAGACAGGTCTGAGGATACCTAAAAGAGAAAGGATGGCCCATGCTTGCGAAATAGATACAAACACACGCGACACTTAGGACTTTTATTCTCAGGCCTCTATTGAGCGAACACCTATATACTGATATGTGTTGGGTGGAACCACTTCGGTTCTTTTAGTTTAACTAGTGTGCTGCCCGATCATTGCTTCGGACATTAGCCTCGATGAGACGCAAGAGAGATCCTTTCGCTTACCTAGATATATTTACATAAGGACGGGAGTTGCAAGTGATATCACTAATCCGAGCGAGGAAGCACTATACTAACTTCATGTATTGTAGAGTTAAAATGGAGAACAAAAGCGTTTATATGAAAAATCCTACTACTCAGAGGTAGGAACATAATGAAAAAGCTAACTTCAGTAAAAACTGAGTGGGTGGTAAAATCCACCGCTGAAAAACTCTTTATGGTGAAGTTCTGGTATCTGTATCCAGCTCGGAATTTCAAGAATAATTGTAAGGGGTCTACGAGGCAGTTGTACGGCACAAAGGCGGTGCTCAATAATATAACTCATAAGCTCGGGATGTACAGCTTCGAGTTCTAGCCGAGGTTGACAACTAATTCTTTTTCTAGAAATCATATAGGCAGAATTAGAGTTTTATGAATATATTGCTTAACCCAATGGAAAATTATCAAATGAATAAATAAAAAAGCCATTTTAAGCACTAAGAGATGGAATTTGTGTTTTAATATATATGGCTCAAAGATTAAAAAATATAAATTACAAAAATTAAATTATAATAACCGTGAAATAATTTCTTCAATCTCTTTATTCTATGTAAGTTTATCATGGAAATAACGGAATGCCCAAGAAAACTGAAAATATCTTTCAGAGTAAGGATATGATGTGCAAAATATCAATATTGCAATGAGCTAATTGACATAAATGGTGGTATCAATTACGGTGACGCGACAATTTGCGGTTACTTAGTGATAATATTATCTGCCAAGCAATATACACAGATAATTTCTGCTTGCTCTCAGTGGTTGCAGTCAAGTTATTGCAACCGGAACATAATATGTTCCACATAAACAAATATATGTTTTAGGAAGTCCCTCCAAATAATATGCTGCTCCTGCAAAATATTTGGAACCATACGTCTTTTATTATGGCCCTTGCTGATTGTTTTATATTGAGGGTTGGTATCAATGACAAAAAAAGAACCATGCTACTCCTCAAGCACCACAATTTTGGTACACAAAATATTGTCATAGGTGTCTACTCTAATTGAACTATTGTAAAGTTTTGTCCTACTTAAAATGTGTCCCTATTACCTCTTATGTCGCTACTTTCATACACACTTCCTGATCGATATACATTTATAGATTCGATTAACCAAATAGATAATTTAATTCGGTTCTAATCCATTAGTTTTAACATAAACATCTTAAATTTGAATTACACACCTATCTGCGATACTATGTGGATATTACTTTAATATTTACCGTGTGATTGGTTCATATAAGGAAATTTCCTAAGACTCAAATCATGCTTTGCCCATGAATTGGATTCAGTAGAAAGTACTGTTCACTTCACTGACCAATATCACATGGTGGAGGGTACATAGCTTCGGCCCGGCGAACTTGTTTTACTAACATTACCACGCTTCACACCCTATTTTTGAGGTAAAGATGCGTTATTGCCACCTACTTGTATAACGCAATTCATTCAGTATTAATATCGCACTGTGGCTGTGAACACCGCATGGCAATAAGAAAATGAAACAGATGAATTTTTTTCTCAGATTATATGTATATAGACACGTTACGTCCAACATACAAGACTGGAAGCTAACCGCCGAGCACAGAGCTTTTATATAGATAAATAAACATTTGAGTGTTCAAAAAAAAAAAAGGTAAAAAAGTTAATGTTTAGCTACTCTAAACCTAAACTTAGACCATATAAAAAACTAAATATAGAGAACTAGAGAAAGGAGAAAAAAAAGAAATAAGATAGCAAGTCGTTCCAATCGTTCAGCGTGCTGAATGATTCAATACAAGAGTTATTATAAATCGCTTGAATCAAAAAATAATTGATGAAAGAATGAGCAACTTAGATATACAATATTCGAGAGAAACCACAAAAGGAATACCCCCATGTTTGCTTAAGGATGTCTGTCATTGAACAATGTAACCCGACCACTCTCTTTAGCGAATACTCTCAGAATTTGCATTGCCTCAAAACAAGACTTGTGGTTAGGAGCATGGATCCATAGAGAAACAATTAGGAGAATGATAATGACGAAATGAGACTGACGATTTGCAATGCGTAATTGTGTATATTCGTATTTAGATAGAATGTGTGTGGTATGAAAGGATAAAGTAGAAAGCAAATTCATTACACTATGTAACAGATGAAGAGTCAGTCAGTGTACTGTCATGTTTTATTATGAAATCATGTGCAGTCCATTAGCTGGGATCCGAGTAGAACATTAAATCTAATATAATTTTCATATACAATAAATTTAATCATCGAAGTTTTATGTTTGTTTCGTCAATTAAAATGATCCGTGTCGCTATATGCTTTTGGGTAGGGTAAGTCACTGGGAACAATTAACTAGCTGGGCATAATTTGTAGAGATCTCCTCCAAAGACAAATTTAATAACAAGCCTTAATAGAGGTGCTGGTTAAATATTATCGGTTGCATAGGCCCGAGATCATTCATGTTACCCTTCAACCAATGGAATCTATTGCTTATGTAACTTCTCCTACTAACGTAACTGCCATCACCGACAAATACGTAGAATTAACTAACATATGGTGTTGTTTTCTCGTAATCAGGACTTATGCCGAATTTGAGCAGAAAATATATCTTCAACTTCTTACATTGGTCCGGAATTTTAACGTCATATATAGAGAGAGAGATGTAGGTTTCTACGTGGAATCTACAAAAATTTGGGTAGATAAAGTAAAAAACAACACGATATGTTTCAAGGACGGGCTCCGTGATAAAGTTTATGTTACCGATCAAAGCTTCTACCAGATCTCGGTGTGGAATTATTATGACGTAGAAGAAGCTTCTATATATAAACTTTAGAACGAGCCACAATATTGGCTGAGGTATCAAATTTAAATACTTGCGCAGTTAGTACACCGTAATAGCTAAAAAGTTGATATAACCATATGGGATCGTTACCTAATACTGTGGGTAGTGAGGTATTATATAATACTAAGAGAACGGATATGGAAGAGCATGATTTAAATTTGTTGATGATGTTGAGTGGATCTGGATTGTCTGCCCGGGTATTTAATTAAGTTTAAATGTATATCTATAAGAATCAATTATTTGGAACATAGGTTGTATTTGAACTCAATACATTAGAAAAATTAATCGTAGAACAAATATTTTATATCGAGTGAGTGGTGATTTTGCGATCGACTCCGAAAGTTATAACATAATCTGGGTAAAAATCCAAGTTCATACCTTCGCTAAGAGAGGGGTCTATTGACATAATGTCCAAACATATTCGCAGGAAGCACCAATTAATATATTAATGGTCCTATTATGGATAACGCCAAAATAACCACATATAATTGAGTGTTTGTTGTTAGTATGGATATTCCAATAATATTACTATATCGCTATCAAACTTAGCCAAGTATTTCTGAACCCAAACTTATTACGGAATCGGTATAATTGAAAATGTTCTGCTTCTCGCAGCTCATAAGAGGCTTCTCTACGACAGAACGAATTTGTGGGAATTTGCGCCTTAGACATAGGGTTATATACTCATTAATTTTCACTTCCACGTAAATAGTTATTTGTAGTAATCTTGGCATATTGTATGAATTTTTCTGTGTACTAAGAAAGAAAATAACAAAAAAATTACACGATTAATTAGAAGATTGGAGAAATAATAGAGAGAATAAAGAGATGGAAATATAATATAAGGAAAAAGAGAGTGAAAATAATCAAAAGGAGATTCAAACTGGGTACCGGTTATAAGATATAAAGAAAATTGGATCAATATTAAAATTATAACAAACCAGAGAGATCAAGAAAAAATACTGAACCTCTTGGAGAACACACCTAATACCGGTAGTTAAAATATAAATACGTGGTGTCGTTATATGGTCTCTAACAAGCTGCTTGATTAGCAACATTCATCCAACCTGGCTAAAATCGGTAATGTGTTAGTGTAATGGTTCTCTCCGTAACAAGCATATTGAGTCGATAATCATTATAGCCAATATATCAATCCCAGATTTGGTTCTGGGACTCTTAGAGGAGCAAAATTTCATACGTTTCCGTTAAATATATTTTTGTGTAAATATATGAACACTTAACAACCATGTGGATTTTATCCATATAGGTCCATAATTACTTATAGTCCCATCATAAATGATTCCAGATTTGTCTTTCTTTGGAGGAGCAAAATTATCGCCTCGGTTTAAATTGGTACAGTTTTCCAGTATATGGCCGGTAACACATGCAAACTCGATCTATAGTTTATATAATAAGAGCAGACAAACGATTCCCAATACACAAAAATTGTTCCATATCGGTTTCATAATGTATATAGCCCATATACAAGCATCCAAATATTTCAATTGGCTAACTTACTTGCGCAAAAGTCTCATATAGTTGTATTTATTTGAGCTTCTCTATATATACCGGTCAATAACTGAGTTATAACGTATTAATCTGTTGTTTTTTTTTCTATACCACGTAGAACAACTCACCAATAAGAATAACGATGTTTCAGAGATTTCAAGAATATTTGCATTCGGTAAGTATTGGCCAACCAAGTAATTCGATGTCGGATGGGCAGTCGTTAGTAGAAGTTTATGCACATGGGTGAAGGGTACAATAAGAAACTTGCTGGCCGAATTACGGCGTATATGCTTTGTTTATACAAATAATTATGTGCTTTGGGGTCGAACTTTGAATATTTGGGTTTCACTTTTTATTCTATGTTTCTTTCCTATATTGAAGTTTAGCTGTTCCTGGCAACATTATGCAACACAAATAAATACTCGGATTTTATATAAATATCATTAACAACCAGATTTATCGCTCTTAAAAAATTCCGCGATTTTGATATCATTTTACATTGGACGTTCCACTTGACTGATCATATAATTGTATATTAAAGGAAAAATTAAACTTTTTAAATTGATATTTGTCTTATAGCTGTCAAAACCTCTATTCTCAACTAACCGCATATTATCGAAACATTATTGCAGTCGGGTCCATCGTCACTGAGATCATGTTGATTGATAATGCAGCAACATTTTGAGCAATGCAAAATGCATATTCCTAAAGAGTTGGTCGGGTCACTGTTCAGTGTGACCAGGACTTCCTTAAGCCAACATGGGTATCCCTTTTGTTGCTAATGTATCGTGCATCTTCATTTGAGCGAGTTAACCTGAGCTGGTGGACCGATTCGAAACTTTGTTTTGGTTTTGCTTTACGATTTAGTGAGTGAAATCGTCAATGCAGAGTTAACAATCGTCAAATGAAGCAATGAGCATACTTGAACACGATGTTGGATGAACTAAAGTCAAATTGCGTGTTGTCTGCTGATTGAACGTTGTATTAAAAGTCGACATCTCATCGTTCTACAATTGCCAGAGTGATATCACGCATTTCTAATGGTGATGGTCAATGGAACATTTAACCTAAAGTTATGTGGGTGTATATATGACAGTTAATAATATTAATGAGAGACTGAAGACTATTTGTGTTGTTATAATTTTTGAATACAATATACTAGAAAGTGACAAAGTTTTTTCAATTAGTTATCATCTTATATCTATTCAAGTTATTAAGTGTTCTCAGCTAAGGAATGAAACTCTATAAAAAAATGACGTTAATTATGCGGTTGACCATATCTACGTATAATTTTTTGTATGAGAGAGGCCACATCAATGAGTAGGCTTAATATTTTATAGACATTCGAGATCAAATTAGTGTCAAGACTCCAGCAATAATTGGGCGTAAGATTACTCGAATAAAATACAGATATCACATAACAGTGTGAGTTCCTTTAATCTTGCGTCTTAAAACTACTCAGCAAAAAGCGTGTTCAGAAGTAGTCAAAATTGACGCAGATAGCGTCATATCATTTTAATATGGGCTAATATACGCAAGATATCGTGAAGGAGCGAGAAAACCACTCAATGTTTTCATAGTCCGTTCATCTTGAATTTTCAATGTCGATATACTATCGTTTAAGGATGTGGTTCCGAGTTTCTCAGAATCTTCAATTGGTTCCGAAGTAAAAAATATGGTTAGTTTTTATATTTTATTCATATAGCATATAATTAAAAATTTTAATTATTTTAAAGAATCTTCTTGTTGCAACAATTTTTTTCAACAAGTCGCCAATGTTTTAAGTAAAGAATTGCCACCAGTGGTGCAATGGTTAGCATGCCCGCTTGCATACCAAGGTCGTGGGTCTCGAAGTTCCTGCTTCGACGACAAACAAGTTTCAGCGGTGTATATCCAACTCCAATCAGTATTAGCTTTGTGTACATTTCGTGAGGATTTCAAAGCATCCTCATATGTTGGTTTCACTGCAATAAGTGCGAACCTTTTTCGCGACAAAGGCTATAAATAAACAGGAGGAGTAGTGCATTTTGGCACTAAACGTAAAATATGAAGTTTCTGGCCAGCAAATCTTGTTGATAAGAGAGATGTCTTATGCTCACTCGCTAAAGTTGTGGTATCCCAAAGGTCCTGGAATTTAGTTAAAGTTGAGCCTGAATATAGTCGGGTACACTAACCGTATACTAAACTAGAAAAGATTAGCATTATTTATCGACTAAAATTTTATCTGAAATAATGAATCGAAGTACCTAGCGTAGCATATAGTATTTCTTAATGTTGCATAGGTTTTATTTGAACTAGAGGACTTGAAACATTATAACTATAATACAATATTAGTACCAAAATTAAGTCAACACAGATCCGGATAGAATATTTTATCGCTCCATCAAAGGCCTCGGCATACCACGGTAGGACAGAGTCATGGAGGTACGGGGATATATACTTTGGGGGTTAACAAACTCTGAATACTTGTCTTAAAAAGAACCCAATAAAAAAGGGGGGGGGGAGAGGTGAGGGGGTGAGGGGGGGGGGGGGGGGGGTGGGGGGGTCGGGATGTGGTGGTGGACTGGCGGCTGGCTGGGGCGGGGGGGTGTGGGAGGTGCGGGTCGGAGAGGTTGGCATACAAGAAATGATGCTGTGGAACTATACTAGTTTGCTATGGTATGTTAATAGTGTAGGTGGATGGTATTGGATGGGCATAGGATATAGATATAGATAAACGTCAAATTTGGCTTGCGATCCTACTAGAACCATTAAATTATTCATCTCGATAACGACATCGAAAACTTTGGGTACACTCCGGTAGAGATTTAGCATTCAAGAGCAGGTATCGTGATGATCTTAATACTCATCACAAGCAGGGTACCGAAAGGTCAAAATCTGGGGAATATCGGCTTTATATATGCCAGGGTCTATATAAAATAAATCGTTATCCCCGAATTTTTAGGCTTGGGAGGAAGCCTCGTATGATGAGGAACGAAGGCATTAAATTTGCTAATTGGGGGTTTGTAAATTTGTAATGAGGAATCGATTATAAGCCACTAACATGTTGTATCTAAATAGAAATGAAAGATTAATTGTGTAGCCGCATATCGGTCGAATCATATTTGCTTATCTCTTAGAGCAAATCGCAAGCCAAATTTGGGGGTCCGTTTATAATGGGGGCTATGCGTAGTGGACCGATTTAGCCCGCATTTTTCCTACATAATAGAACCAGTTTCATCCAGAAAACTTTACCTAAAAGACAATTAAATTTCGTATAGCCTGTAGCCCACCTTGGATAAGACCAAATAAACTGTATATTACACATGTTGTGTAAATATTGGAACTTTTGGTTGACCATCAACGAGATATAATGAGTCAAATAAATGTTCGATCATTCAGTTCTCTCTTCACATCTTTTTTATACCTCATCTACCATTAGGATATGTAGGCCCGAGAGAACACAATATAATCCAACGACCCTCATAGAGTCATTACGGTCTTTGGAACACAAGCCCTTGCGAGAATAAGCAAAAATCTTCCGATTCGGGCCAATGATATCGTAAAATGGTATCAATGATGGAATGTATACGGTATTTCATAATTCGTTAAGTCGCAATCAACATGCTTTTCGCAGGATTTGTGTTCTCTATATCTAGTTCCTCCGCAATTTTTTTTTAAACACTAATCAAATAATGTTTTTATCCACATTGCTTGCTGGCTAGAGGGTTCATTCATGAGAGAGAAAAAAAATGTCCCAGTGTAGGAGGCGAGCAAATGAAGATGTATATAGCTCAAGGTGCTTTTGGAGAAAGCTCAATAATAGATGTTTACTACCGGTAAGTCTCTGCATATGACTTAGACATGGTTAGGTACGTGTGGTATGTCCCAAATATTAATAATAAAACCAATATAATAATAACAAACCCATTCAGCCTCCTCATAATGATGTTCGCATATCAGTCTTATACATATAACCGCTATTCCAGGTATTTTATTTTTTTGCCTGATCATTTAACCAATATTACTTCCACACTCCGTTCCCGATTCAGAGATCGTATGGGATCTTGTGGTACTACACGTCTTAGAGGGCAAAGTAAAATCGTACCTACGAAGATCTGTTTTTGATACTGGGTTGGTACAAATTCGTTTGCTTGTATTAGTTTTTTTGTGTCGTTTTGTAGCGAAAATCGCACATAAATATCTTAACAGCAATATATTTTCTTAAAGTGGTGCTATAATAATAGGTTTACATAAATCATTAGCATTAACATGATACGGCACAGTCTATGAGAATATGTCTAGATCCCTAATTCATACAAACTCATGTGATATCTAATGTTATAGTTTCGGACTAATATTAAGATTTAATGTAAAATAGCTACCCCATATTAAATGCGTCTCGCGAGACCTGAAAACATATTATTAGTTCTTGGGTCTCAGAAATCGTAGAGTAACCTTAGTTGGAGGTAGTAAATGAATAATATTCATCATACTGATAATGTCACAAAGTAAAATATTTATTAAGTATATATAGTTCGTAACACAGTAGAAAATTGTTAAAGATATATACCAGTCGAAAAACATAAATGATGATATTTGGATAGCATAATATACTTATCTTAAAGAAACAATAGATTTTTCTTATGGTTATTGGACCGAGGTGAAAAAATAATTAGTGACTTTGACAGGCACAGGCAGAGTGATCTTTGTGACGGCAGTAATAGTACTTGTTGTTTTAATATATGTCAGTAAAGCATAATTTTTTTGAGGGTGTACGTAGAGCAAGCTATAGTATATATTATTTATGGTATATTACATTGTTATATATCATGATGAGAAGAGTTTTTATAAGATACTGTCATTGTCCTGACTGGCTATGTAATAAAGACAATGTAGTTTTGTACGCTAGTAAACAAATCCAAAAGAGTAATTCGTAAATAATTAAATTTGAGATTTTACTAACGCATCCTTCGCGATGTAATGAGGTTCAATAAGATTAGTCTGCGGAGTATGTCTCACTGAAAATAATACTGGATCGGCCCGGTTCTATAATGACTTTTGTGTATCTTACAATATATAAAAGTGTGTGGTTATTGGATTTCTCGAGACATATATAGAATGCGTGTAGAATTAATCATTGCTAATGAATAGGACGTACTTTGTTTAAGTAATCGAAACGTTTATTAAACCTCAATATATAATTTTGGGAATTTATTTTGCATGATTACTTTCTTTCATAGAACAAAAAATTAAGAAATTATGATCGAAATATTCAATTTGAACGAATAAATCGAGGTATTTCAATCTTTATTCTTTTAATTATAGAATTTGTCTTTGTTACTACGTTACAACGAAAAAAGATAGAACCTTACTAATCGAAAATGAATCACAATAGTTTAGAGCTTTGAAAATTCAATACTATCATATTATCTCAATTAAGAATTAACGTGAATTTTGACATTTAGAGTCTCAGAATATCAATATAAATGTGTGAATCATTAAAAACCAGGTTGATTAGATTTTTTATACATAAATACTGCACTCGCGACCGCGCGCGTAATAAAAAAAGTAGAATCGATAATAATTTTAATTATCCTTCGTCGACTAATATCTATTACTTGATAATCATTTGATCAATTAAGGATTATAAATCTAAGTTGATATATTCAAATCAACAGTAAAGATCAATATATTCGGCCGGCGATTTAATTAAAGCGCCACAATAGAACGGTACACTACATAAAAAAAGTGAAAGCTCTATTTCTCATAAAGCGATAACTCTCTATAGAGTGGATGTGATTCATGGATAGGATTGAGTATCAGAGAATATTTTTTTGGAGAAGTTTCCTCGTTTCCTCTCAACTATCCTAAAAATTAAAAAGTTTTTTTGTAGATCACTTTGTTGTAATCCTAAGCAAATACCGAGGAATGAATTATATAATAATGGTATTTTGTCGCTAATGATTAGAGTGTCGGCCATAAGAATACGCTATCTTTTTCAAAACTAAAATTCGCATGCTTTCCAGACGAACAATATCTCTCGGACTTTATATCATCTAGAAATCCTGATAAGATAATATTTATAATTTAGAACAGATCTCTATTCATTGTCGTTAATTTAATTTCTCTGTTCATATAGACGCATTACGTATCGTACATATATAAGACATATCCTTGCAATTGTGTAAACTAACAATTTTTTTCATTGTCAACAAACAAACAAAAGTTTTTCTAAATTATTCTCAACAATGTTGAATAGCCAAAAGAACTTAATAAAATGACTGTTCTAATAATTTCTTAAATGCATTAATAAATTCATATGAACTTTATATATCAAGTGTCGTAAAAAGTATTATAATAATCTAGTTCTTTTTAGTATGAACATCGTGCGTGATGCCAGCGTTGTTATACTGTAGCAACTTAGTTTATTACTAATTAATTTCTAAAATTATATATAAATTCAATATTGTTAGTAAATGATATGTTAATCAAGAAGCTTGATTTCTTCTTTCTGGTGGGTTTTCACTATGATATTTTATCAGTGTGTTTTATACTTAGTATTTTTTTATAAGGTAACTGTAAATAGCCTTCAGCATAAATTTGATGAAATTTTCTTATAATTCACAAGAGGTAGTATGAATATATTTTTAAGATTTGTTGTCTTTAGATATAATTGCAATAATAGTAAGACAAAGAATTTAATTTTTGAAATATGCCATATGACTGGTTATTCTTAATGTGTTTTCTTTCAAATATAAACTATTACACATAACAATAATTTACTCATCAATAAAGTTATACACTTTACCTAGTGAGTGAGTAAAAAATTAACTAGATAGTCATAAAAAATTTAAGTTGCCGTATCATATTAGTCAATATTTAATCATTATTCTACGTTGTCATAATTACGACTTCTCACCTGATAGAAGCATTTCCTTCTAAAAATATCAGCAGCTTTATGATACAATCTCAAGAAATAAATAGTGATGCGCCACTTACGGTAAGCTAATAATGGGAATAATATATGTAAGTAATCAAATTAGTTTATGTCGAATTTTGTAGTTCTCATTAGAGAGGAATTTAATCATATCTTATAGCATTTAGACAATATACTCACAGTAGTTATCAACTATTTACTTGTTCCCTATGTTCAGTAAAAGTAGCGAAATTCCTACTACTTGAAATCGCATTCTCTAATTAAGTGAATAGTATTGGATCTAACTAGAATTATAGAAGGGCATGGTATACCTTTTACACGTAGATATATCTTCCAATGGGTAAATTATAGAAATCTTTTACTATGAATCAGGAGATACAACATTGCCAGTTTATTATCACTGATAAACAAAGCATGTCGTTATAAAATTAATCAAATCTGATGGAGACATAAATATCCTAAGGTTTCATTCAAAATATTAAGTATCAATATAGAAAACCCTAGGTCAGTTATAATAAGTAGGGAGTATTCTTGTACGGTGTCCTATTTTGTGAGAGGATATAATACCAAAGAATGGCTTTATCAATCACAGTATACATACGCAAAGCAACATCATTAATGTCATAATTAGAAATATCTTTATGTTAGTTCTATATGCAGCTATAAGTCGGAGGCGTGTATTATCTAAGGGGGCTTTTCAAAACTTAAAAGAACACACTTGTAATAAGTGGTAAAGATTATAGAACTACATTTTATCCTATATATTTCTTTTGATCTGGACAAGTCATTCTGAATAAGGTGGTCACTAGAACGATGACCTATTTGATTTCCCAGTGTAATCCTAGGGCAATAATTGTGTATGAGGTTCTGTACGGATTTTCTATTAGAGTTCGCAATACGGTTGTTAATGTCTGGGTAGATTATCGGAGTGACTATTGAATTTGTGAGAAGAGCAATATCGAACAGGTCAGATTAATACACCAATATTATTTCGGAAAAAATCTCTTTATTACAATACAAAATAATTAAAACTAGAATATTTGATATTTTAATTATCGACGTAAATAGAGTCGTGATATGCGCCTATACATATGTTGGTGGTTATAAGGTTGTATGGCGTGGATATAACGACAGACAGCAACAATAAGACAGACACCTCATTGCTTTATCGTCTTCGTCATTTTGGAGATACTTAAAATCTCTACTGAATCGAGATAAAATATTCAGTATATGTTTATTAACCTTTTTAGGGTAAAAAAATTGGTTTTATGATTGGATTCGATATATTTTATTCGATGGTTGAGGTATTTAAAGGCACATGTAAATATATAGGCAGGTAGTAAACTCGTATTACTGCAAGAGTCTGTATGGGTATTAAAAAGATGAATGGAAATAGTATAAGTAGAGAATTATAGAGTGAGATGATGAATCTGCCCAGTGAACGCTCTCAAATTTGTAATGGACTTATTGAGGTTAATTCTACTCAAGGTTGAATGTTCAAGGGATATCTGTTTGCTTATAGCACCTAAACATTCGCCTCCGCAAAAAAATTAAATGTTAACATTTTGCGTGCGATTATGTTTATACACTTTCGACTTGGATTAATCAAAGAGTGCATTGTTAAACTTAATTTTCAATTTGTGGGAGAAGCTTACGTCAATGACCGAGGTCGTAATCATTCAAGTGGGAATTGTCCTGATATCATCCAAATCAGTTTGTTGCTCCAGAAACAATTGATGCTGTCCGCAGCTTAACTTACACGTTGGATTGTGAACGCCCTTTAGGCGTTAATGGACCAACAATGCATTCAATATTGACAACAAAAGTTTGTGTTTTGGATACAGCATTTTATCAATCGGTCAAAACAGGCTCGTGTCGATTGGTTCAGAGAATGCCTAATGAAAACCGATTTCGCATGCTTCGAATGCGTGGATTGTACGTTGAGCCGAAGTAAACAGCAATATGGGTGTTCAGATGCCAATCCAACAACTTGTTCGAGCACGCAAACTTCTAAAGCAAATGAAGAACTGGAACATGTAGAAAAGAACAACGCAGAACAGTCAATTACAGTTTACGACAGATTATCTCTGGTTATTATATAACATTGAAATGTTTAAGTTAATTGAACATTTCGCAATTTTGAAATAATTTCCACATGAGTAAACATTTCATTTGCTTACCATATCAATACAATTTTCTTTGTATAGAATATCGATTGTTATTCCTGTATTCACTATATATGCAATATTGCAAATTTTGAAAGCCAAAAAAAAATGCATTTAATGTCTCTACCGAAATAATGATCGATACTCTAGTTTATTGCTTTCGAATGACATGGACAATGTTTTGTTGAAAAGCCTACTGAGAACAGCATCTCTTTTTTTATTGCCAAACTCAACAGTTTTCAATTGTATCGACCTAGTATTGGCTCAGCGAAAAGGATTCTCATATAGCCAGTAGGCAGTTGACAAAGTAAGAGGTTGTCATCGTTTGGGCATATTGCCAAGTTATTGTTTCCTTTTGGTATGTAATCATCTTCTTGTTTTCGGAAGGATGCTGCCCATATAAAAATGTATTTCATTTAATATCTCAAATCTTAAGGATTTCACATATGTTGCCAAGTTTTGTTTATTGCCTTCACACTTTTGGCTTACTTTGTTT
>PGFW01031598.1:15582-26700 GCA_003123925.1 Haematobia irritans | reverse complement strand
TTAAAATCCTAAGAACATAATCCTCCAGAAAAATTTGTTAATTATTTCGTATAGAAATTATGTATAATCAAACACGGAATCATTATCAAAATCTCTTTAGAATCCATTTAGATTTGTTAGAATTGCCCGAGAAATGGCCCAAATGGCCAACAAACAAAATTAACTCTGCGGTATATTGACCCACTCCCAGCGTAGCGCCGTCTGATATAACGAGTCATTGCTTATTTTTAAGGCCGAAGCTTATTCCTCTTCCGCCCAAGCCCAAAACTGCAACAGATTGAGATGCAGAGGTGGCCATTGAATGATAGAAATGAAGATCGAAACTTTCTAAAGCCATTCTTGGTTTCATCCCACAGTAGATGAATACGAGCTGGGAGCGAGCATCGGCCGTTACGCAGACCCATATCATTACCACTGGCAGTGATTGAGTTCTGCTGCGTCAATTGAATGTGTAAATTTTCCAGCGGCCTCTTTTGCCATTTTTTTTTCAAATACTGGAAATGGTTTCTCATTGGAGAAAACCAAATTCAGTAACCGCCTACTTTCGTGCAAGCAACCTTGGCGTTTCCGGACTAACGTTTTGTGTTCATCGGTAAGCTCTTGCATTTTTTGGAACTTCGATAGGCTTTAGTCCACAGCTCATTTGTCAATATGTGTCTGACATAAGTTCCTTGCGACATTTTCGCGTTTTCTAACTGCTGTGGCTGGATTTCCGATTAAATCCAGGCCTGCCAATGTTCGGATCATATCTCATCACAATGCTGCCACCCGTTTTTTCGTCTCCTTTTTGCAGGCGAAGGCCACCGAAGGTGCCAAAGTTAGTAGTAATTGTCTACCAAAAATGGTAAGTTTTGTACTGTTTTGGTAGTTTGGTAGGAATTTTTTAAAATGTTTTGATAGATTTGCCTGCTTTATTCCTCTTCAACTAAGACGTACTTCAAACAATTTGCTATAGAAATTTTGACAACAATTTTCAAGAAATAAAATAGTTAAACAAGAATTTTCTAATGGAAATAAAATTTTTGACAAAATTTTCTAATAGATATAAAACTTTTGATACAAAGTTTTCTATGGAAATAATTTGCAACCCGTCTTCTATAGAAAAATAAAATTTTGAGAAAATCTTCTTATAGAAATAAAATTAAAAAACAAAAATTCTACTACAATAAAATTGTGACAAAATTTTCTATAAAATAATATTTTGACAAAATTCTTCTAAGAAACTAATATTTTGACAAAATTTTTCTAGAAAATTGCAAAATTTTCTGAAAATATGCAAAATCTATGGAATAAAATTTTTTGACAACAATTTTCTACAGCCCATAAAATTCTGACAAAATTTTATTAGACATAAAATTCTTGAACGCAAATTACTTTAATAAGTAAATTTTAATAATAATTTGACAAATTTTCTATAAAAATAAATTTTTGACCAAACTTTCTATAGAATTAAATTTTTTTGAAAAAAATTTTTGTATAAAAATAAATTTTTGACATCATTTTATAAGGATATAAAAATTTTGACAAAATTTTCTATAGAAACAAAATTTAGACAAAATTGTCTACAGAAATAAAATGTTAATAATGTTCTATAGAAATAAAATTTTGACACAATTTTCTATAGAAATAAAATTGTGACAAATTTCTATACTAGAATAAATGACCAAATTTTCTATAAGAATAAATTTTTGACCAAATTTTCTATAAGAATAAAATTTGACAACATTTTCTATAAAAATAAAGTTTTGACCAAATTTTCTATAGAAATTAAATTTTGAAAAAATTTTGTATAAAAATAAATTTTTGACAAAATTTTCTATAAGGATTTAATTTTGACAAAATTTTCTATAGAAACAAAATTTAGACAAAATTGTCTACAGAAATAAAATGGTTAATCAATGTTCTATAGAAAATAAAATTTTGGACACAATTTTCTACAGAAATAAAATTGTGACAAAATTCGATATAGAAATAAAATTTGGACAAAATTTTCTATAAAAATAAATTTTTGACCAAATTTTCTATAAGAATAAAATTTTGACAACATTTTCTATAAGAATAAAATTTTGACAAAATTTTCTATAGAAATAAAATTTTGACAACATTTTCTATAAGAATAAAATTTTGACAAAATTTTCTACAGACATAGAATTTTGACAAAATTTTCTATAGACATAAAAATTTTATTTATCATAGACATAAAATCATTGAACAAAAATTTATATAGAAATAAAATTTTAATAATATAATTTTGAACAAAAATTTTCTATAAAAAATAAATTTTTGAAAAATTTTCTTATAGAAATTAAAATTGAAAAAATTTTGTATAAAAATAAATTTTGACAAAAATTTTCTATAAGAATTAAATTTTGACAAAATTTTCTATAAAAACAAAATATAAACAAAATTGTCAACAGAAATTAAATGTTAATCAATGTTCTATAGAAATAAAAAATTTTGGACACAAATTTTTCTACACAGAAACATTAAATGTGACACAATTCTTATATAGAAAAATTGGAATTCAAAAATAATTTTACAAATTTCTATGAAAAAGTTTACAATTTACAAAATAAATTTATTTGACAAATTTTCATAAATAAAAATTGATTCAATAAATTAAGCAAATATATATTTTGACAAAATTTTCTATAAGAAATAAATTTTGTCAAAATTTCTATAAGAATAAAATTTTTGAAAACATTTTCTATAGAAATAAGATTTTAACAAAAAAATTGTATAGAAATAAAATTTTGACAAAATTTTCTATAGAAATAAAATTTTGAAAAAATTTTGTATAGCAATAAATTTTTGACAAAATTTTCTATATAAATAAAATTTTGACAAAATTTTTGATAGAAATAAAATTTTGACAAAATTTTCTATAGAAATAAAATTTTGACAAAATTTTCTATCGAAATAAACCTTTGACAAAATTTTCTATAGAAATAAAATTTTGGTAGTTTCTTTTTGGCGATATGGACCAATTTTGTGGAATTGGGATCGGCCTATATATAACTATAGACCTATATGCGACCAATTTTGGCATGGTTGTTAGCCGGCCATTACACTAGCGCAATGTTACCAAATTTCAACGAATCGGATGGAATTTTGTCCTCAAGAGGTTTCCGGCCAGAGTCAAAATCTTGGGATCGATTTATATGTTGGGCTTTATATATAATTATGGACGATATTAGACCAATTTTTGCTTGGTTATTAGAGACCATTCGTGTCTGTTCTGGCTACACACATGTACAAGTTACGTATGGTGTCGACCACTTCAAAATGGTGTTTCTTGGCCAACACTATACACCGTCATAGACCTGCAAAAATTGCGCTACACGGAACATTTTCTTTTGTGTTAGGCTTAGTGCTACAGCCATCGTATGCCAAAGTTAGGAAGATTTTTTATAACAAATAAATAAACAGATTCTTTGAAACTTATATGTTTTTTTATTAATTATTTGCAAATTTTATTGGGAAAGTCAACTTATATATGCGCCCAGAAACCACGATTTTAAAAATCCATCTAAAATTTTGATACCAGAAATTTCCTCTGATCTGGATGCTATAAATTTTGGGGTTGTTTAATCAGCTGATTTTTCAGTGTGTTTCGAAGTATAATGTTGCCACAATTTTTAAAAAGTCAACACAAAAAAGTTTTAAGCAAATTATCTTGATTTTTTGTAATACTATCGCTTCCTAAACAATCAAAGGTCTTTTTGAAAATGTAAGGCAATTTAAATTATAACTTTTACAAAATCAATGGGCCCCAAGCAAAAGTGGAATTTTTACCAAATTTATTGCATGGAAAAATTATGGCATCTTCAATTCTGCAAAGTGTTCTTGGTGCCACAAAATCACTGAGCAAATTAAAAAAAAACTAACGCGCCAATATCTTTCTGGCACATGGGCAGGCCGCCACGATAGAAAATTTGTTATTTAATATTATTTGTAAATAAATAAGATTTTAAGCAATACAAATGAGAAAAAAACTTAACAAGGAATAGTTAATTATGCCCACTATATTCAATTTCCTTTAATGTTATGGATGTTAAAACTGTTTGACCAAAACCAAAATAAAAACTTCTTCCGCCGTCAAAAACAAAAACGAGACGACACGGCGATCGTTTGTATCATGAGTAACATTGAGGAGGATAGAAAAAAAACAAATTCAAAACAAAGCGTAGAAATCGCCCTTCTTATTTGTTTTCTTTGATAAATTTGCTCTTGTAAACCTTACATTATTCACTGCTAACAAAAATCCGCAGCATTTTATGGCTTGAATTACGCACTTACTTTTAATTTTTTATGTTTTATACCGCGCCAAAATATGTTTTGTTTATAAATTCTCGTCTGCAAATAATATGGCTTGCCAGAAAAAATAGCTGTCACATTTTTCGATTAAAAAGTCCGAAAAAAGTGTTTCACACGTGTGACTCAGAACAACTAACTTTGTTGTGTGGTGTGTAGAAAGTGTATAGTTGTGGCTGCACAAATGCGGTGTGACCAGAACCATGCATGCATATCTAAACACGACATAGAATATTGGTCTCTAATAACATGGACGCACCAAACCGGATCGAAAGAATTTTGCTCTTCCAAGAGGCTCCGGAGTTCAAATCTGAGGATCGATTTATATAAGGGCTATATATAATTATGGACCAAGTTTTGCATGGTTGTTAGAGACCATATACTAACACCACCAACCAGATTTCAACGAATCCGGGTGAATTTTTGCATTATTGCAAGGGACTCCGGAGGTCAAATCTGGGGATCGGTTTATATGGGGGCTACATATAATTATGGACCTACGTGAACCAATTTTTGCATGGTTGTTAAGCAGACCCTATCACTTAACAACATGTTACCATAAGAATAAAATTTTTGGAAAAATTTTCCATAGCAATAAAATTGACCAAAAATTTTCTATAGAAAATACAATTCTTGATTACAATTTTTCTACACCGGCCAGATCTCACTAAAGACTATGGAATGTGCTAGTGTCCAAACACTGAAACATATCATATAGTCAGGACTGCCGAGATGGACTGCGCCATTTTCTTTTCAGTAACTTAATGAGTATCAAATTCCTTATATTCTTCCTGGCCCACTAAGCGCTCCAATAAATTATTGTAATAATTATGCTAAGCTTCAAATAAAATTTTGAAAAATTTTCTTTAGAAATAAAAATGGTGACAAATTTCTTAAGAAATAAAATTTTGACAAAATTTCTTTATTAAAAACATTTTCACAAAAATTTCTATAGAACAGGAATTTTGACAAAAAATTCTTTTCTTAAGTAGAAAAAGTGTGACAAAATTTCTAAAGCAGGTAATTTTTTGACCAAAAATTTCTATAAAAATTTAATTTTGACAAAAATTTTCTTTTAGAAAAAGATTTTTGACAAAAAATTTTCTATAGAAGTAACATTTTGTCATAATTTTCTTTATAGAAATACAATTAAAAAAATTTTCTATCGAAATAAATTTTTACAAAATTTTCTTATTAGAAATAAATTGTGATAAAATTCTATATAGAAATAAATTTTTGACAAAATTTTCTATAGAAATAGAATTTTGACAAAATTTTCTACACCAGCCAGATCTCACTAAAGACTATGGAAATGTGTAGTGGCAACACTTCGATAACATATGTATAGTCAGGTTGCGAGATTGGTATCTGGACCATTTTCTTTTCAGTAACTTAATAGTATCAATTTCCCTTAATCTTCTGTCCACTAAGCTCCAATAATATTGCAATAGTAATCCAGCAAAAAATTTGAAAGCTTCTTTCCTAAAGGCACAACTTCAAAAAGCACTTCCATACGATGCCAACTTCCCAAAGATGTTACTTTAGTATAAACTTACCCAGGGAAGTTCTTTTATTCATTTTTCTAACTTGCGGCTTTTTCATACTTTAATGTTGTAATTTTTATCTTTTTTCTGTTTCGAATAGCGCTTAAAAACAGATTGAGAATTTAATAAAATGTTACAATCATTTACATTTGTCGAAAAAATTGCTAAATCCAATCTAAAAAAAATGTGAATTTTGCAAAATCATTTAAAAATTTAAAAAATTTTTATAAAAATATATTATTATTTGACAAAATATTCACAGAATTTTTTAATTTACATCCAAAACATTGAAATTCGCCGATCACACCTAAAGAAGTGGATGCAAATTTCAGTGCAACGGCTGTTGACTGGAGGACTTCGTCTATGGACAAGCCCATGTAAATCATCGCTTCTGCGTCAAATTTTCCACCACTTCTGATCCGCAAAAGAACATTCTTTCATTACTTTTTTGCAACGATGTTTTTTTTTTTTTGCGTTTTCTATTCGATCCTCTATGAATAACACCACTGTCCAAGACCAAGCATTAATCACAATATTCTCCATAGGCTTCTAAAGATCATTCAAAATATATAGGTATGGTAGTGTAAGTATGTAACAATGGATATTATTTCAATTAGTCGAGTTCCTCAAGAATTTTGAATGGTGGTTTGAGGAGAGTACAATCTAGAAAAAAAGGCGGTCTCAATTTTTTTTTTATATTAATACAGGCAGACCCCAAGCAATCTCACATCGATTTGTCCATACTCTCGGTAACATGATGTGGTTGTTTAACAAAAGAAGTTCATCATACTCGAAGAAGGGGGTCTTCTTTGTGGTCTTCTACTCGCCATGTGATAAACGGAAGTCAATAACAATGGCGTTGAAGATTAACTGATAAATGGCGGTATGTATAACTAAAGTCCCCTCACATCATCAGTATACACTGACATTTTGGAGATTACGATCTTTGTTAAATGGTCATTTTAGACGTTGACATACATGATCGCTCGCTTTGTAGTTATTCATGGGATTGATCCTCATTCGTTGATGATCTTTTTCTCCCTGTACCTTAAGTTATTGTATTAAGCCGTTTTCTTTGAATTCTCAAATTTATGAAAATATTTCCATTGCATATCAAGCGGGTGTTGAAGTAGAAAGGAAATCCTGATTAAAGCATAGCACCCATCGCTTAAATTTCAAATATACCCGCCCTATTACGAATCGTTGTCTGGGTGTCTGTTGTAATTGATATTGAGAACAATTACGAAAAGCAAAGACATTTTTCATAAATTGTAGCTAATTAGAATATAATTGTCAAATACTTTATTTCTATAGAAAAAATTTTGTCAAACCCATTTTTACTCCTAAACAAAATAATACAAAATTTTTTAGAAATTTGAAAATTTTGTCAATTTTATTCCTGTAAATGTGTCAAAATTTTATTTCTAACATAAAATTTTATCAAAAAAATTTTATTCTTAGAGAAATAGTGTATCAAGATTGTATTCCTGAGTGATAAATTTAGTCAAAATTAGTTTTTTTCTATCGAAAATTTTGTCAAAAATTTATTTCTAATATGAGAAAATTTTGTCAAAAAAATATTATGCTTATAAAAAATGTTATAAAAATTTTATTCCAACAGAAAATTTTGTCAAAATTTTATTCCTACAGAAAATTTTGTCAAAATTTTATTCCTAGAAAAAATATTGTCAAAATTTTACTCCTAGAAGAAATGTTGTCAAAATTTTATTCTTAACAAAAAATTATAAAAATTTTATTCCTGTAGAAAATTTTGTCAAAATTGTATTTCTGTAGAAATTTTGTCAAAATTTTATTTCTAGGTAAAATGTTAACAAAATTTTATTCTTTGAGAAATGTTTATCAACGTTGTATTCCTGGGGAAAATTTTGTCAAAATTTTATTACTAAAGAAAATTTTGTTAAATTTTTATTCCTATAGATAATTTTTTCAAAATTTTATTCCTATAAAAAAAATTTGCCACAATTTTATTACGAGAAAAAATGTTGTCAAAATTTTATTCCTAAATTTTTTTTCTATAGGAAATTTTGTCAAATTTCTATAGAAAATAGAAAATTTTGTCAAAATTTTATTCCTGTAAAAAAATTTGTCAAAATGTTATTCCGAGAAAAAATTTTGTCAAGATTTTATTCCTAAAACAAATTATAAAAATGTTATTCCTGTAGAAAATTTTGTCAAAATTTTATTCCTCTAGAAATGTAGCCAAAATTTTATTTCTACTCCAAATTTTATCAAAATTTTATTCGTGGAGAAAATTTTGTCAAAATTTTGTTTCTATAGAAAATTTAGGAAAATTAGGGAATAATAAAAAATATAAATAAAACTTTATAATAAAAAATTTTATAAAAATTTTATTCCTGGTAGAAAATTTTGTCAAAATTTTATTGCTATAGAAAATTTTGTCAAATGGCTATAGAAAATAAAAATTTGGTCAAAATTTGTTTGTATAGAAAATTTTTCAAAATATTATTCCTATAAAAAAATTTTATGAAAATTTTATTCTTGTAGAAATTTTGTCAAAATTTTATTACTATAGAAAATTTTGTCAAAATGGTTTTTCTATAGGAAATTTTGTTAAAAATTTATTTCTATAGAAAATTTTGTCAAAATATTATTCCTATAAAAAATTTTATAAAAATTTTATTCGTGTAGAAAATTTTGTCAAAATTTTATTCCTGTAGAAATTTTGTCAAAATTATATTTCTACATAATATTTTATCAAAATTTTATTCTTAGAGAAATGTTCATCAAAATTGTATTCCGAGAACATTTTGTCAAAATTTTATTACTATAGAAAATGTTGTCAAATTTTTTTCGATGGAAAATTTTTTCAAAAATTTATTTCTATAGAGAAAATTTTGTCTAAATATTATTCCTATAAAAAATTTTATTCCTACAGAAAATTTTGTCAAAATATTATACCTATAGAAAATTTTGTCTAAATTTTATTCATAGAAAAAATTATAAAAATTTTATTCCTGTAGAAAATTTTGTCAAAATTTTATTTCTACATAAAATTTTATCAAAATTTTATTATAGAAAATTTGTCAAAATTTTATTATTATACAAAAATTTTGTCAAAATTTTATTCCTATAGAAATTTTGTCAAAAAATTTAATCATAGAAAATTTTGTCAAAATTTTATTCTTATAGAAAATGTTTGTCAATTTTAAATTACTAAGAAATTTTTCCAATTTTATTCTATAGAATTTTATTTTTTTAGAAAATTTTGTCAAATTTTTATTCTTGTAGAAAATCTGTACATTTTTTTCTGAAGAAATTTTTTAAAATTTATTTCTATAGAAATTTTGTCAAAATATTATTCCTATAAAAATTTAAAAAATTTTATTCGTGTAGAAAATTTTGTCAAAAATTTTATTCAGTAGAAATTTTGTCAAAATTATATTTCTACATAATATTTTTATCAAAATTTTATTCTTAGAGAATATGTTATCAAAATTGGTATTCCTGGAAACATTTTGTCAAAATTATTATTACTAAGAAAATTTGTCAAAAATTTTTTTTCATCAAAAAAATTTTTTCAAAAATTTATTTCTATAGAAAATTTTTCTAAAATATTTTCTATAAAAATTTTTATACTAAGAAAATTTTGTCAAAATATGTTAGATTCTCAATTTAGAAATATTTTTTGTCTAAATTGTTAGTTCACTAGAAAAATATTATAAAAATTTATTCACCTGTAATGAAAAATTTTGTCAAAAATTTTAATTTCTACATAAAATTGTTTCAAAATTTTATTACTATAGAAAATTTTGTCAAAATTTTATTCTTATAAAAAATTTTGTCAAATTTTTATTCCTATAGAAAGTTTTGTCAAAATTTTATTTCTATAGAAAATTTGTCAAAATTTATTCTTAATAGAAAATTTTGGTCAATTTTATTCCTAAGACAATTTTTGTCAAATTTTATTTCTATAGGAAAAATTTTTTGTGAAAATTTTTATATCCCAGGGAAAATTTTGCCAAAATTTTATTTCTATTTGATATTTTGTCAAAGTTATTTCCTAGAGAAAATTGTATAAATTTTATTCCTATAAGAAATTTTTGCCAAAATTTTATTATATAGAAATTTTCAAAATTTTCTTTCTATAGAAAATTTTGTCAAAATTTTATTCCTATAGAAAATTTTGTCAAAATTTAATTCCTGTAGAGAATTTTGTCAAAATTTTATTCCTATAGACAATTTTGTCAGAATTTTCTTTCTATAGAAAATTTTGTGAAAATTTTATTCCCAGAGAAAATTTTGCCAAAATTTTATTCGTAAGCAAAAAAATGTGTTCAAAATTTTATTCCTAGAATAAATGATGTCAAAATATTATCCTATGTTTTTTAAAAAGTTTAAAAAATTTTTGATCAAAATTTTATTCCTATAGAAAATTTTGACAAATTTTATTTCACATAAAATTATATCAAATTTTATTCCTGGAGAAAAATTTGTGCAAAATTTTATTCTAGAAAATTATGTGATTTTATTACTATGAAAATTTTGTCAAATTTATTCCTAGAAAATTTTGAGTCAAAATTTCTATTCCTGGAGAAAATTGCGTTCAATTTTTATTACTGATAAATTTTGTCAAAATTTTTATTCCTATAGAAATTTTGTCAAAATTTTATTCCTTTAGAAAATTTTGTCAAACATTTTATTGCTAATAGAAAATTTTGTTCAAAATTTTATTCCTGGAGAAAATTTTGTCAAAATTTTATTCCTGTAGCCAAAATCTTTCGCAAAATTTTTCTTCCGAAGAAAATTGTAATCTCAAACAATTTTATTCCTTGTGTATTTTATCAAAAGATTTTATTAAATATAAAAATTTTGATAAAAATATTATTCCCTATAAAATTGTTATAAAAATTTTATTCCTACAGAAAATTCTGTCAAAATTTTATTCCTAGAAAAAATATTGTCAAAATTTTACTCCTAGAAAAAAATTTTACTCTTAGAAAAAAATTTTACTCCTAGAAAAAAAATTTTTCCTAGAATAAATGATGTCAAAATATTATCCTATGTAGTATTTTATCAAAATTTTATTACTATAGAAAATTTTGCCAACATTTTATTTCTACATATAATTATATCAAAATTTTATTTCTGGAGAAAATTTTGTCAAAATTTTATAACTATGAAATTTTGCCAAAATTTTATTACTCAATAGAAAATTTTGTCAAAAATTTTACTTCCTGGTAGAAAATTGCGTCAAAATTGTTATTACTATAGAAAATTG